>CAUHTR010008069.1:30665-100503 GCA_959609185.1 Schmidtea polychroa
TGGGATGCTCACTGTTCCACCATCAGTATACACTTTTTTATAGGCTTCATGTGTAAGATTAGAGTTTGTAAGTCTTATTCCTTTGGCTTTTAGAGTGTTTTTATCGCCTTGGAGTGAGTAGCACTTGGGTCGAAGAAAAACCCATTCTTTATATTGATTTCCTTTATTCTCATCCTTGAATTTCCCGATTACCGAACAAATTTTATCTGAGAACAATGGATCAGTCACTGGATAATTTGAAGTATCTAGGAGCCCATCGGCAATCATTTTTGGATATAGTTGTAAGCGTAAATCTACATTTTTACACTCTAAAAAGAAGGAATCTGTGTCACCGGCTACGATATTAATTTGACAATTGAATTCTTCTCTATAACTCTGTAGTTCTTTATATTGAAACTGGTACATGCGAAGTTTGGATAAATCAAGTACGGTTTGTCCAATATACATTGGTCTATCTAAACACACAATTTCCTTATTGAGTATAACAGCAATGAGATCATCCGCAATCTTGATGCTACGACGAAACATAGGATTACTACAATAAGTTATCAATCTTTTGCTTTTGCTGCATAATCTCAAATTTATACGTTTCTTCAAGTTTTCCACAGTTTTACCGTATAAACTGTTGTTCTTTAACTTATAATAATCTCGCTGAAACGAATCTGTACTAGCTGCTCTCATTTTGGTATTGTAATCAATATAGCCTTTGAAAATAGCCACTTGCTTGAATTCTACAGCACGATTAACTTTTGTGACTTTTGCGCCGTAACTCAACCACTCTGTCAAAACTCTACCATTAACTACATAGTTTTTCTTAGGCTCATGAGTTAACAACAGCTTTTCAACTTTACTACCAGGCGGATAACAAAGCTCAGGAGCTATAGGTAAATCATCTAGTTTATCTTGTATACTATCAGGAATGACGATGTCAACCTCTAGAACATATCCACGATCTCCATCAAACTCATCCCCATTTGCACATCTTTCAACAATACCATTCATTTCAGTCTGATCATTTATCCATCTAAATTCACCAACAGGAAGTTTTTGCGACAGCGCCCATCCATATAAATTATTAACATCTAGGTATGACATTTGTGTTGATTCATCAGCTTCAACATGATGTTTGTTGATAAATGTCATTCCACCACGAATACCAGCTTCAAATAAACGGTAAAGCTCTGGATCTTGAATAAGTTCTACCGGTTCAGGTAACTGTTTAATAGCTGATGCCCAACTTAATCCGGGTATGGAAACAAACGATAGAGCCTCAAGTCCATCTTCGTCAAATGTTTTTTCTCTGAAAGCTTCAAAAACATCGGCCAACAGAAAAACATCCAGCTTGAGATATACTAGCATGTAATCTAGCAGTGTCTCACAGTTGTATTGTTGCCAGATTCGATTTGCATGTATATAATCTTCTTGACTAACTCCCTCCCAAATCGGTGGTAATTCTGTTATTGACTGTAAAACATCCATTGATGTAGCCATATCATAAGGAAAAATGGTTTTACAAGTCATCATCTGTGATTCGAAAACATCTGAGGTCAGTGGAAGACATGGTAAATTTTTTGATAAATTTGCCAAGCTGCTATTTAAAAATTGTAAAGAATCAATGAATCTAATTCTTCTGCCTTTCGATGTCGCTGTAAGTGTGAGAAACTTTTCTGTTGATTGAGGAATAACAATTAAATTCCAATCGGGGAATTTTCCAATTGCATATTTTAATATATGATGAATGTCATATCCACGAAGATTATGAAATACAACAGGTAAAGACGGATTGATTCTTCTAGCCAAATTACAATCTTGACACGCTGCTCCGAGATATTGACCAGTAAAATGATCATGATCCCGAACAGGTATATTGATAATCTTTTTACAAAGGTAGCAATGAGTTTGATTCGTAAATTCTTCCTGCTGTTCCCAAGTGAGTTCCATCATTTCCTTCGATCCATTAATTTTATACCACGGATAAACTATGTCTGTAGCTATATCATCCAATGCTTGTATAAACTGAATGATACAGTTTTCCCAACAAATGTTTCATTTCGAATCGGACAACCTTGATGAAGAAGCACAAATTCAGATGCAATCGGCTCATGTTTTTGGAAGTGCTTGTCATCTAGAGGTAATATTGATTCAAAGTCCGCGTAGACAACAAACTGCTGTTTTATAGTTTTACTCCAGTCTTTAAATTCGATATATTTATTCTCTGGCATTGAGTATAGAGTCGTCCGCTCCACATTCTTCCTACAAAGACCTATATGTCTTTCAAAAGCAGGACGTTTTTGAAACCCATGAAGACATGTATGACACCAATGTGATTGGATTCTGACTCCTTCTACTCTATCTCTATAATTCAGCAGTCGATCGAGATTAGTTACAGCCAAAAAATGATAATTTAATTCTAAAATTTAGTTAATATTTTTTAATGATTAAAAGAAATATTACCTTCTTCAATCAATAGGAGATATATCTGAGATCCCGTCGAAGTACTTCTATATACCAAGTCAACGAACGGATTCTTGAAAATATCATTAGTTTTTTGTTTAATTGGATCTTTATTATATTTGAGAACATTGATCGCTAGATTTGGATTCATTGCTTCAAATTGGCAAATGTTAACCAACTTCATGGGAAACCATTCAAATTTCCATTTTAAGTCTTAAAAACAAAATTCAATGATTTATGACATTTATAAATATTACCACTTAAATTATATTTCATTACTCTTTCTCTGTGATGTTTTATGTCATCATAATGTAATACGGCCAGTATGCTATATAAAAAGCAGAATTGATCATTATTTTGAACATTAACTAAAGCCTGGTAGTTTTTCAGGTAATTTGGCGTTTTAATGTAACTTGAACCTAAGTAAATATCTTGATATATATATATAATAATGTAAATAAACTTACCAGATACATGTATTATGTCTGATAATTTAGTTAAAATCATAGTAACTTCTAATATTTTATGAATTCTCCACCCACTACTTTGTTGAGTGTATTTCTCCAACTTTTTAAGAGAGAGAAAAAACAGTAGAGTAGAGTATTGTGTGGACCCGGGAAAAAAGACATATGACGTCATCGATGACGTCACAAAGACATAAGACGTCATACCCCCTACCCCCCGGTGGAGGGGGTATTTTTTTTTTATTTTTTTTTTTAAAAATTTTTTTTTAAAAATTTTTTAAAATTTTTTTTTTAAAAAATATATTACGTTGCGGTATTTTAAAATTTATATTACGTTGCGGTATTTTAAAAAATATACTACGTTGCGGTATTTTAATATATTACGTTGCAGTATTTAAAATTTAATTATATTTTATTCACATCATTCGAAAGGTCTTGAAGAGATCTATGCAAAGGTTTCACCCGGGTCCACACAATACTCTACTCTACTGTTTTTTCTCTCTCTTTTTCTCTCTTTTCTCTTTGTTCGATTGGGATTTAAGTGTAACCATGTATAGGCAGAATTTAATTCTCTACAAAATGGCTCAATTAAAACTTTAGTTTGTCGCTTTGTGTGTAATACACACATGTTTTTACGATAAATTTGTATTTTTCGCGCGGTTAACGTAATGTTCTTGGATTTTTATTCATATATTATATAGATAAAATTTAATTTTCTATAAAATAGTTTGATTAAAAATTATGTCTCGTATGTTGTGTGTAATACACACATGTTTTTACGATAAATTTGTATTTATTATACGTTAACGTAATTTCATTGGATATTTATTCATATATTATATAGATAAAATTTAATTTTCTATAAAATAGCTTGATTAAAAATTATGTCTCGTATGTTGTGTGTAATACACACATGTTTTTACGATAAATTTGTATTTTTCATACAGTTAACGTAATTTCCTTGTATATTTATTCATATATTATAGAGATAAAATTTAATTTTCTATAAAATGGATTGATCTAGAGTTTAAAATATTGTATTATTTTATTACTTTGTTGCAATATTTTTATAATCTTATAACAATTTGCTTAAATATTTTACAACTGTTGAAAATTTATCTGAAATATGTTATTACTTTGTTACAATTTTATGAAAACGTTATTACTGTTTTGCAATTTGATAAAAAATGATATTATTTGTGGATTCATCACATTATTTTTTTTTTATTAAATTATTATGAAAATGTTAAATAAGTCAACTTTAGCATCAAAATGTGTTTTAAAAATATATTGAATTTTTAAAATACTGCAACGTAATGCATTTATTTTTCCTACCCCTTCCTTGATTTTGATTGGTCAGAATATATATATTTATTTTTCCTACCCCTTCCTTGATTTTGATTGGTCAGAATTTAATCATGTGTAATATATAAGCAGTAACTTTTCAAATGTTTGTCATTTAAACTTTTAATTTAACTTATATAAGTGAATAATTTTTTATTCTCTATCTAATATTAATGATTATTTTCTTTTAGTGAACGGATGCAGTTTATATAAATTTTGTATTGCCGAAAGTCATGAAGATGTGGAGAACTGTAAATCAGTTACATCATCATATTTCAAGATAAATGACTCTACCTTATCGGGTTACATATGTCCAGAATGTCTCATTATATCACCAGGTAGGTGGTTAATGTTTGTACGACAACACGGACACCATCTTAGAAGATTCGAAGAAACGAAGAGCAGGATGATCACTAAAAGTAATACTCTTTCTACTATTAACAATTATTAATTTTTTTATAGTACAATCGAAAATGAACACATCATACGATCCTAAGCAGATTAAAGAATATGTTACAAGTTATGTTATTTAAGTTGTTTAATATTAATTATAAATATAGTTAGACAAAACTCTGGCACCACAAACGAAAGTCAATATTTTACGGAAATGGAGACTCTAACATACAATTGTGTCCACGTCGGGAGTCTGACTTAAATGGTTCTCGTGTTGAATTGACAAGCGATGTATCTGCAATTAATTCTCCTGACATTGTTGTTCCAGATTGTCTCATCAAAGAAATAGAAGATCATATTCAACGAATGGGGACAGTAAAAATCCAATTTGGACTTTGTGCAGAGTTTATCAAAGAGGATGGTGAAATTAAAAAATGGTGTTTGTCGAATAAAGCAATTACAATGTCATCTTCATTTATTAATGATGGAATTGAAAAATTAAAAGAAAAGTTGGAGAAATACACTCAACAAAGTAGTGGGTGGAGAATTCATAAAATATTAGAAGTTACTATGATTTTAACTAAATTATCAGACATAATACATGTATCTGGTAAGTTTATTTACATTATTATATATATATCAAGATATTTACTTAGGTTCAAGTTACATTAAAACGCCAAATTACCTGAAAAACTACCAGGCTTTAGTTAATGTTCAAAATAATGATCAATTCTGCTTTTTATATAGCATACTGGCCGTATTACATTATGATGACATAAAACATCACAGAGAAAGAGTAATGAAATATAATTTAAGTGGTAATATTTATAAATGTCATAAATCATTGAATTTTGTTTTTAAGACTTAAAATGGAAATTTGAATGGTTTCCCATGAAGTTGGTTAACATTTGCCAATTTGAAGCAATGAATCCAAATCTAGCGATCAATGTTCTCAAATATAATAAAGATCCAATTAAACAAAAAACTAATGATATTTTCAAGAATCCGTTCGTTGACTTGGTATATAGAAGTACTTCGACGGGATCTCAGATATATCTCCTATTGATTGAAGAAGGTAATATTTCTTTTAATCATTAAAAAATATTAACTAAATTTTAGAATTAAATTATCATTTTTTGGCTGTAACTAATCTCGATCGACTGCTGAATTATAGAGATAGAGTAGAAGGAGTCAGAATCCAATCACATTGGTGTCATACATGTCTTCATGGGTTTCAAAACGTCCTGCTTTTGAAAGACATATAGGTCTTTGTAGGAAGAATGTGGAGCGGACGACTCTATACTCAATGCCAGAGAATAAATATATCGAATTTAAAGACTGGAGTAAAACTATAAAACAGCAGTTTGTTGTCTACGCGGACTTTGAATCAATATTACCTCTAGATGACAAGCACTTCCAAAAACATGAGCCGATTGCATCTGAATTTGTGCTTCTTCATCAAGGTTGTCCGATTCGAAATGAAACATTTGTTGGGAAAAACTGTATCATTCAGTTTATACAAGCATTGGATGATATAGCTACAGACATAGTTTATCCGTGGTATAAAATTAATGGATCGAAGGAAATGATGGAACTCACTTGGGAACAGCAGGAAGAATTTACGAATCAAACTCATTGCTACCTTTGTAAAAAGATTATCAATATACCTGTTCGGGATCATGATCATTTTACTGGTCAATATCTCGGAAGCAGCGTGTCAAGATTGTAATTTGGCTAGAAGAATCAATCCGTCTTTACCTGTTGTATTTCATAATCTTCGTGGATATGACATTCATCATATATTAAAATATGCAATTGGAAAATTCCCCGATTGGAATTTAATTGTTATTCCTCAATCAACAGAAAAGTTTCTCACACTTACAGCGACATCGAAAGGCAGAAGAATTAGATTCATTGATTCTTTACAATTTTTAAATAGCAGCTTGGCAAATTTATCAAAAAATTTACCATGTCTTCCACTGACCTCAGATGTTTTCGAATCACAGATGATGACTTGTAAAACCATTTTTCCTTATGATATGGCTACATCAATGGATGTTTTACAGTCAATAACAGAATTACCACCGATTTGGGAGGGAGTTAGTCAAGAAGATTATATACATGCAAATCGAATCTGGCAACAATACAACTGTGAGACACTGCTAGATTACATGCTAGTATATCTCAAGCTGGATGTTTTTCTGTTGGCCGATGTTTTTGAAGCTTTCAGAGAAAAAACATTTGACGAAGATGGACTTGAGGCTCTATCGTTTGTTTCCATACCCGGATTAAGTTGGGCATCAGCTATTAAACAGTTACCTGAACCGGTAGAACTTATTCAAGATCCAGAGCTTTACCGTTTATTTGAAGCTGGTATTCGTGGTGGAATGACATTTATCAACAAACATCATGTTGAAGCTGATGAATCAACACAAATGTCATACCTAGATGTTAATAATTTATATGGATGGGCGCTGTCGCAAAAACTTCCTGTTGGTGAATTTAGATGGATAAATGATCAGACTGAAATGAATGGTATTGTTGAAAGATGTGCAAATGGGGATGAGTTTGATGGAGATCGTGGATATGTTCTAGAGGTTGACATCGTCATTCCTGATAGTATACAAGATAAACTAGATGATTTACCTATAGCTCCTGAGCTTTGTTATCCGCCTGGTAGTAAAGTTGAAAAGCTGTTGTTAACTCATGAGCCTAAGAAAAACTATGTAGTTAATGGTAGAGTTTTGACAGAGTGGTTGAGTTACGGCGCAAAAGTCACAAAAGTTAATCGTGCTGTAGAATTCAAGCAAGTGGCTATTTTCAAAGGCTATATTGATTACAATACCAAAATGAGAGCAGCTAGTACAGATTCGTTTCAGCGAGATTATTATAAGTTAAAGAACAACAGTTTATACGGTAAAACTGTGGAAAACTTGAAGAAACGTATAAATTTGAGATTATGCAGCAAAAGCAAAAGATTGATAACTTATTGTAGTAATCCTATGTTTCGTCGTAGCATCAAGATTGCGGATGATCTCATTGCTGTTATACTCAATAAGGAAATTGTGTGTTTAGATAGACCAATGTATATTGGACAAACCGTACTTGATTTATCCAAACTTCGCATGTACCAGTTTCAATATAAAGAACTACAGAGTTATAGAGAAGAATTCAATTGTCAAATTAATATCGTAGCCGGTGACACAGATTCCTTCTTTTTAGAGTGTAAAAATGTAGATTTACGCTTACAACTATATCCAAAAATGATTGCCGATGGGCTCCTAGATACTTCAAATTATCCAGTGACTGATCCATTGTTCTCAGATAAAATTTGTTCGGTAATCGGGAAATTCAAGGATGAGAATAAAGGAAATCAATATAAAGAATGGGTTTTTCTTCGACCCAAGTGCTACTCACTCCAAGGCGATAAAAACACTCTAAAAGCCAAAGGAATAAGACTTACAAACTCTAATCTTACACATGAAGCCTATAAAAAAGTGTATACTGATGGTGGAACAGTGAGCATCCCACAAAAAGAATAGGAAGTGTCAATCATCAGTTGTATACTTTCATGACAGAAAAACGAGCTCTCCAATGTTTGGACGATAAAAGGTATTGGTACAATTGTAATGAAAGTTATGCCTACGGTCACTATAAGATTCGCCAAATGCATATTGCAACTGCTATGTCTAGAAATGAATGCAAATCGAAACAAGCACTTTAACAATTAAATTTATGTGAATAATAAAATATATATTGTGAATTGTTTGACTTAGTTAATTAAAATGTGTTTTATCATTTAATTATTCATTTGTCCAATTAATTTAGATAATTAGTTTCAAGTAAGAAATATTATTTTGTGTTTATTTTATTTATTTTTTTTTCCGAAAAATTAATATCCAGTTTATCTAAAATTAACTCAGCGTTTTATTTTATAATAAATTAAATAATTTCTAATTAAAATTTTATTCAAATTGAATAATTACTAATTAAAATTTTATTCAAATTGAAATATTATCGTTATAATTTACCTCTTGTTAGAATATAATGTAAATGTAAAATTAAAAAAAAAAAAAAAAAATAATAATAATAATAAATAAAATAATACTAAAATAAAAGCATAATAAAATAATTAATTAAGAAACTTAAAAAGAAAAAAAAATAATAATAAATAGAAGTAATTAAATAAAATTAAAAAATAAATAAATTAATTAAAAAAAAAATAAATAAATAAATAAATAAATAAAAAATAATAATAATAATAATAATAATAATAATAATAATAATAATAATAATAATAATAATAATAATAATTAAATAGCGTAAGTAATTAAAATAAAATATTAATAAACTAATAAATTAATTAAATGTAATAAATTAAAATAAAACATAATAAAATAATTAATTAA
The DNA here is from genome assembly GCA_959609185.1 of Schmidtea polychroa. NCBI lineage: Eukaryota > Metazoa > Platyhelminthes > Tricladida > Dugesiidae > Schmidtea > Schmidtea polychroa. The sequence continues at coordinate 39,730 of CAUHTR010008069.1, forward strand.
TAAAATTAAAATGAAAAAAAAAAAATTAAAAAGAAGTAATTAAATAAAATGTTAATTTAAAAAATAAATGATTCGATTGGTGTATATTTGATCTTGATATTCCATGACCTTGAAAGTGTCCTGGAGTCCTTACTATTCACTACTCTCTATATATTAAAAATGAGTTTATTTAAACAAAATTTCATATTTCGCGCAATATTCTTAGACATTTGAGCAAGGATTCGACATTTCCATTGAAAATTAACAAGGAAAGTTTAAAGTTCCGTTAAAATATCTCAATTTGTAGATGAACTATCATAAATAAATAGGGAGGAATAAGTTACTTTTCGAGAATTTTATTAAGAAACCTTTTTAGTTGAATCAAGTCGCAACTTTTTTATGAAGGATGTCTCGACTAATTATGTCGCATTCTCAAGATAGCCAAAACATATTGACGGAATTTTATTAAAGAATCCTCTTAGTTGAATCAAGACCCAACTTTTTTATGAAGGTTGTCTCGAATAATTATGTCGCGTTCCTTTAGTTCCCAAAAATGTTCCTTAAAAGGAAAAGGTCTATCGAAAAGAAATCTTTTCCACAAATTTTGTAAGAATTCTTGTTTTGTCATGAAAGAATACATCTTTGTTGTGTAGGATGTCTGGACAAAATATTGTTTCAATATTAAGAATAACCTATAACATCTCTGACTTAAATTGCACTTAAAAATCAAAATAAAATTTTTAAGAAAGCCGCCAAAAATTTTGACCTTGAAAGAAAATGAGGGGGACAGGATAGCTCTTTGAATCTTTTCTTGGGTTGATGGATTTTGTATATTATTTAAATCATGTATTAAATTAACATCAGCAACATGTCTATCTCTAAGATTTGTTGAATTGTGAGCAATGTCATGTTTTAAAGCAGCTTGGTCAATTCTATTTATTGGTTCCTCTCCTTGTTTGGGATTATTATTTTCATCAAGTCTAATATCTAATCGTGTTCCAGTTCCAGTATAGTTGTGTTTAAATGAATGTCTTTCACCTGGATATTTTTCGGTAGTAAGAGGTTTTAAAGTTTTTGATGTAAATTTTGAAGATTGTAAATCCCCACCCTGTTTTTCAAATTTTTTGAGGGTTCTTCAAAACCAACTTTTGAATTACAAGGGACTTGTGTTGTAACATCAAAATTACAAATTTCACACATGTCCAATAAAGTTTAGTAGTCATTTTTAAAAAGTTTAAATTTAATTATAATAATTGAAAATTATAATAATTTTAATTTCCCCTAACATTCTCAATTATTGAAATCTTTCCACCATATAACTTCATTTCTATTTTCTTTTCTTCAAGAATTAATGTACTGTATATACTCGTGTATAAGCCGATCCGTATATAAGCCGAAGTGAGTTTTTATAGTCAATTTTTTGTCCAAAATCAAGTACCCGTATATAAGCCTAAATATATAAGCCTAATTAGTAATATAATTAGTAATATATAATTAGTAATAATAATAGCCTAATTAGCTTAAAAAATTGCCCAAAATTTCTCGGCTTATACACGAGTATATACGGTATATATTTTTGCTTTAAAATTAGAATCCTTCGTTATATGAAGAGTAACATCAACATTATTTATAGCCAATCTATCATCTTGATCTGAAACATTTATACAAAATATAGAATACAAATTTTTAAAATCTTCTAAAGTAGTAGGATGTGTCACCACTGGCACATGTCACCTCTTGGGGGGGTAAAAAAATTTTCAAGGTAAAATTTTAAACAAAGACATATGACTCATCAAGGTCATTGAAACAAAGACCTTGCCTCATCAAGGTCATTAGATGACTCACCAAGGTCAGTGAAACAAAGACCGTGGCTCATTCAAGGTCATTAGATGACTCACCAAGGTCAGTGAAACAAAGACCATGACCCATTCAAGGTCATTGGATGACTCATCAAGGTCATATTTTTAAGGTCAATGTCATATTTTTAAGGTCAAGGTCATATTTTTAAGGTCAAGGTCATATTTTAAGGTCGAGGTCATATTTTTAAGGTCAAGGTCATATTTTTAAGGTCAGGGTCATATTTTTAAGGTCAAGGTCATATTTTTAAGGTCAAAACTTCACCAAAGGGTATCATTCGAAAGGTATTTGAGAGGTCTATCTAATGGCCACACCCTCGCAGGTGTATAGTGGGTCCTCGGCCTTCTAAGGGTAAAAAACTTTCGAATATTTTCAAACTTTATAATATATATATATATATATATATATATATATATATATATATATATATATATATATATATATATATATATATATATATATATATATATCATTCGAAAGGTATTTGAGAGGTCTATCTAATGGCTATACCCTAAAAGGTATATGGTGGGTCAGTAACCTTCAAAGGGTGTCCAAAATTAAATATTTTTAAAACCATACAATATATATATATATATCATTCGAAAGGACTTTTGATGTGAGTTTGAAGGTCGAAGGTTCAAAAATTTTAAAACCTTAAAATATACATATCAAAAAAAAGATATTTGAGATGTTAGTATCATGGTCATACTTACAGAGGTCATATTTTACAAGATGGCGGCTATATAGTTTAATTAAAGATTGCGTGTGTGTATTTTCTTAAAATTAATATTTTGAGAGTACCTTTGTTTGGATTTTATTAATCAAGGGGTCATTTTAAAGGTAATTCAAAGTGGAATCGGTGCGCGCAAATGTTGTCTTAATTTGTTTTAATTAAGTAAAAATATTATTATTATAAGTATTATTATTATTATTATTATTATTATTATATAATTTCAAATTTCTATCACAAATCATGGTTAACTAAAAACATAGTCGAATATTATAAAATTTATAGTATTGTGTGAGCACACACTCGTTATAATAATTCGCAATATGAATATAGTTTTCATGGTGTATCAAATCAAAACCCGTATATATTTTACATTTATAGTCTATCAACCAATCAGAATCATACGGTATTAGTATAAATAAAACATTATATTTTAAATTATTTTAGAAATGTCGCAACCGAATTTTATTGAAAATATTTTAAGCGAAGTTATCAACAAGAACATCATGGAAAGCCTCAGTTACTTGGTCGATCGGACAGAACAAATTATCGAAGGGAATCACATCGATTACGAAGATATGCTCAAGTCAGATTGCCTAGAAACAAAAAAGTTTTATTTACACCGGATATTTAATTGTCTATGTGATGACGAGATGAAGTGGACCCGAATAATAGTAGGGTTTGCTTATATGAAAATCATCATAGAAAAAAGTTTATGGGACTCCGAGCACTATTATCAGTGGTCTCAAGAAGTAATACTTTTATAATCTATATTTTATTAATATTTATTTTCTAGATTATAAAGTCCAAGTTTACACCATGGATTGAAGCCAATGGCGGATGGGTTGTATTGAACCAACTCGCCCGAAATGCAAAAGAAATCGACAAGCACAAAATGAAGTTTAAAAACTATGTAAAACTTGCAACAGGTGTTGCTATTTTGTATGTTATATCTCGATTTTTAAATAAAAATTAATGTAGTTATTTTGTTTTTTAAATAGATTTTTAAATAAAAAATTAATCTAGTTATTTTGATTTTTAAATAAAAATTAATATAGTTATTTTAAATAAATTTACAAACAATAATTAACTAAAATTTATTAATTAACACATTCGCAGTCGTCATCTCCACATTTCATTATATTTTCAACGACATGATCAATACAATCATTCGTAATATTATCTTTAGGTTCCTCTATAGGTTCATCTATAGGTTCATAGATTTCCTCATCAATTTCTTGAGTATCGGTTTCTTGAGTTTCTTCCTGATCATCAAATCCTGAATCTTGACTCTCAACTACCCAGCCGATATTTAATGCATTTGTAACAGATAATATGTCCTCAATTTTTACACCAGCTATTTCTGCTAATTTTTCCAACAAAAAGTTGATTAATAATTCTAAATAATAAATAATTCGGTATCTAATTAATCATGTTAACCTTTTTCTGCAGTCATTTTCATCACTTTAAAGCTATATTTTAAGTTTGTTTATAGATTTTCTTTGTTAAATTTGCATGTCATTTGCATTTATGTTGCAATTAATAAAGAGAAAAAAAACAAATATGACTAATACATTTATTAAATATAACATTAAAATATTTGTGAAAGTCTAGCAGACATAATTTCCCAAATAGGAGAATATACATCATTATTATCAACTTTATATCCCTGGATTGCAATTGTTATATACCAATTTTCATTTTCTTTGAAACCGATTTCATCAAAAGCATCATAAAATCTTGCATATCTGTTGTTGAACCAGGCATGTTTATTACACGATAGATTCGAATCTATTTGTTTAAAAACATCATCAATAGTTTTAACATCTATCATTGAAAGCGTGCCGGATAAGAATTGAAATTTAGTTGGAATTAGCTTGACTGGTGCAACCAATTTCATATTGATTTCTTCTTTCAAAAAAAACATTTTGTAGTTGTGGAACATTTGAACTGGTTGTACCATTTCTTTAGGTTTTTCGGTGCATGAAATTTTCTTGGTCATCGTGAATAATGATTAAATTGAAATGTTACAGGGTTTTTATACCTTTGACTCATGCCTATCAACCAATCAGATTATAGCATGTCTTTGTTTAAATTGCATGTCATTTGCATTAATGCTGCATTTATGTTCATATTATTAATGTGACATATTATTATTATTACTGTTCTCATATTATTATTAATGTGTCATATTTTTATTATTACTATTTATATTATTACTATTCATATTATTATTATTATTATTATTATTATTATTATTATTATTATTATTATTATTCATATTACTATTTATATTATTACTATTTATATTATTATTACTATTATTATTACTATTTATTACTATTTCAAATATAAAAAAAACACGATAGAAAAAATACATTTATTAATATCCTATATCTACAATCCGGGAGTAGTGAAACCTTCTCAGAGTTTTCACTAACTCCCATTCAACATATCGCCGATATCGATGGGCACAGCATGAGCATCCGATGATGCATTGGTATTACGGCTCCATTTGTTTCACGGTCCTATTGATCTTCAGATCCAATAGGAATTGATGGAATACTTCCATGATTCGAATTTGAGTCGCATAGAATATCAGATCCGGAATGATCTCAGGTTCACGATCCTTGATAATTTCTGCAATTTGCGGGTAATAATATTGTATCTGATTCAACATCACTTCTAAATATTTTTCTAAAATAATAAATATAAAAAATGTGAAAATGAAAATTTTAAATTTACCATAGTCATCAATATCTTTCATTAGATTTGCTGCGCTTGGAATTTTGTACATAGTGAAATAAATGAATTCTAAACAATAAACAGTTTGTTTAAATCAATTAATAACCAATTAGAAATTAACCAATTAGAAATCGACCAATGAAATTATCTCATTTCGAACATTGTCAACAAATTCTCTATACTCCAAATTTCTCAACCCCAGCATGACAACCTTTCCACTAGCAAACACGTTGACACATATAGGGTTATATTTTAATAGTTTTAGTGCCGGAAACAATTCCGGTTCAAACATACAATCACATTTTTTCGACATGTTATATAGATTCCCATATCCATAGTAACGGTAATTGATTGGATTTTAATATTATTTATTTGATATTGTAATTTATTAATATCCAAGGGTTTCTTACATTTCTTTTAAAATATTATCGGGTATTTCCCGCTTCTATCGATAATTTGCTGGGGTTTCCCTGGTGGGAACCTCATATTCGATACATCAAAATTTCCTCGATAATTTATATTTGCTAACATTATTAAATTATTTATAAAAATTAGTCTTTATATACAAATTGAGCACGAGTTCATTAAATCATCGAATATAAACAAATACTTATATATTTATTTAATTTTTGAAATGGAATTAAGAAATGATGCAGTATACCAAATCGTTGGTCCGAGTGGTAGTGAAAAAACATTATTTGTTTGCAAATTACTAAAATCAAATTTATTCAAAACAAAATTCAACAGGATTTATTGGCATAGGGGTGCTGATGAAGAACATGGATTGACGCAATCAAGTTTCTATAAATTAAAAAACATGAAAATAGTAAAGGGATTTGATAAAAAATGGTCCAGCCGATTAAAGAAAGGTGATGTCATCATTATCGATGATTTGTACCAAGAAGCTAATAAAGAAAAAGATTTTAATAATTTATTCACTAAAATCAGCAGACATGTCGGTATAACAGTAATTTTCATAACACAAAATCTATTTCATCAAGGTGGTGCACATTGAACACGTAATTTAAATGTACAATATTTAGTTATTTTCAAGAACCCTAGAGATGCAACAGTGATTGATTTTCTTGCACGTCAAGCATACCCTAACAATCGTAATTTTCTTATCAGTGCATTTCAAGATGCAACAAAAAGACCTCATGGGTATATATTTCTTGATTTCACGCAACAATGTCCCGATGATTTACGAGTAAAAACAGATATTTTCAACCCAAAAGGTGCCATGGTTTATAAACAAAGTTGAAAACCTCTATGAATTATGATGTTTTTAAAAGCAAGGGTGAAAAATATTATGAAATTAAGAAAAAGTATTAGAAAGAGTACTTAAGTTACAAAAGTTCCACCAACAACTAGTTATACACCATCTAAAAAACTTGTTACTGAAAATTTCTCTGCAATGAATCTTATTTCGAAAAATCCTAAACCTAAACGTAAAACGAGTAAACGTAAAATCAGTAAAAAAGTAGTTAAAAATCATCGCCGTTTTCCATTTTTTAATGCATTGTTAAAGGCCCCGAGTATGAAAAGAATGAATATATTGCAATCATTCCCAAATTTTGTTGTCGATGATTTACTCAATATTATACTTTAAATAGTCAAAGGCAAGATTAAAATAAGCAAATCCAAAAAGCATTTATTGAGCAAACATAGGAAACCTTTATTATCATTAGTTAATAATAAAAATCGTAAGCAAATGGGGAAAATTATATATAAACAGTAAGGTGGATTTGTCAGTGCATTGATACCTCTGGCATTATCATTATTAGGTGGAGTTGTAGGAAATCAATGATAAACAATGGGTGCTAATCCTTCATTGCCCGACATTAAATTTAATTTTAAATCTTGTTGTAATGGAGAAGATTTGAACAAACCCAGAAGACGAAGCCGGTTTCGGTGGAGTAGCCAAATTAAAGAAAAGAGTTCTGAATTCGAAAAAAGAAACCCAGAAGTGGTTATCAGATCAGCTTGCGTACAGTTTGAACAAACCAATGCGGGAAAGATTTGGTATTGACGATTTATGGCAAACGGATTTGATGGAGATGATACCGTATTCGAAAATTAACAATGGGAATAAATATATTTTAACATGTATTAATATATTCAGCAGGTTTACACGAGCAATACCAGTCAGGGCAAAATCTGCAGATGAAATGTCCAAGGCAATTAATATTTTATTTAAAGATGGACATCCTAATAACTTGCAAACAGATTTGGGTATTATTATTATTATTATTATTATTATTATTATTATTATTATTATTATTATTATTATTATAATTATTATTATTATTATAATTATTATTATTTTAGGTAAAGAATTCTACAATAGCAAAGTTAAGCAAATCCTCGATAAACTGAAAATAAATCACTACTCGGTATATTCTCAATACAAAGCTGCCCATGTTGAAAGATTTAATCGAACATTGAGAGATAGATTAAAGAAATTGTTCGTGCATCAAGGTAATAAAAAAAGGGTAAATGTTTTACCGAAAATAATAAAAAGTTATAATCATTCATCACATCGAGGACTGAATGGATTGAGACCGGTTGATATTACATCAAAAACATCATTGACTTCTAAAAAATCTGTAAAAATTGCAAAACCTAAATATAAAGTCGGTACCCATGTTAGAATTAGTAAAATTAGTGCATCACCATTTATTAAAGATTTTGATACAAATTGGAGTGATGAAGTCTTTGTAATTTCAAAAATAAATACTAAACAGAATCCTGTAATGTATGTCATCAAAGATAATGAAAATAATGTTGTACAAGGGAAATTTTATGAGCAGGAATTACAAGTTATTCCTCCCCCAAAGGTATTTAGAATTCAAAAAATATTGAAAACTAAAAAGGTCGGCAAGGATAAACAATACTATGTCAAATGGCATGGTTATCAAAACCCGTCATGGATATCATCAAAAGACCTAGTAAAGTGAATTTTTATACTATTTTGCCGAGCAATAGTTGCCCATTAATTCATCCAGACAATCAAGCCAGTAAATTCATGGTCAATCTCCAGAATCCGATTTCTTTAAATGGGGACTGGGAAGTTGCGCTGCAAGATTTTACATTCGTGTACAACACATTCCCATTTTATAGTCAATGTAAGATTGATTTCAAAAAGAATAGTGTGAAAACATGTAGCGGTATCTTTGTTATCAGTAATTATGATAAAACATATCATATTCCGAATCAAATGTTAGATTCTCATTGCTATATGTTTTACAAGGATGGAATAAATATCAGTTGTGATTTTAAACCATTTACAATAACAGTCGAAACTATTGAAGATGCCAAACGAATGGGTTGCAATAAGCTGAAAAATATTGTTACGGAGACCGAGTATTTATTACGTTTTAATCTATTTGAAACAAACAGTATAGTGAAAGAAGAAATCAAAATATCTGTGTCGTATAATGATGAAGTTGAAGAATCATTTACCTTTGCTGATGACTTATATTTTGATAAACTTGATGTATTACTTAAATATTTAAAGTTCAATTGTTCACACAAGTAGGTAGTTAGGAGCCCGCTGCCGCAACTTTTTTTTTGCGGCACGATTTTTTTTGCGGCAACTTTTGATTACGCAATTGCGGCAACTCAAATTTCTTGCTTTCAGGGATTTTTGGTCCAAATTTTTTTTTATCACACTATAGTGAGAGGGTCTCGATGGTCCTGGGATTTTCAATACAAATTTTCTATACAAAAATCCGAAAATCAGCAAAAAAGCATGGAATTTTCAGACTATAGTGAGAGGGTCTCAATGGTCCTGGGATTTTCAATACAAATAAAATTTTTTCAATAGAAAATCCGACTACCACTAAAAAAGCATGGAATTTTCAGACTATAGTGAGGGGGTCTCAATGGTCCTAGGATTTTCAATACAAAAAAAAATTTTTCAATACAAAAACGATGGTCCTGGGATTTTCAATACAAATAAAATTTTTTCAATAGAAAATCCGACTATCAATAAAAAAGCATGGTAATTTAAGGTCTCAGGATATTTTCAATACAAAAATCCGACTACCACTAAAAAAACCAAGGATTATTCACACTATAGTGAGGGGGTCTCCTTGGTCCTGGGATTTTCAATACAAAAAAATTTTTTTCAATACAAAAATCCGACTACCACTAAAAAAGCCAAGGATTTATCACACTATAGTGAGGGGGTCTCCTTGGTCCTGGGATTTTCAATACAAATAATATTTTTTCAATAGAAAATCCGACTATCAATAAAAAAGCATGGTAATTTAAGGTCTCAGGATCTTTTCAATACAAAAATCCGATTATCAATAAAAAAGCATGGTAATTTAAGGTCTCAGGATATTTTCAATACAAAAAGGCGGTCTACACTAAAAAAGCATGGTCATTTAAGGTCTCAGGATATTTTCAATACAAAAATCCGACTACCACTAAAAAAGCCAAGGATTTATCACACTATAGTGAGAGGGTCTCGATGGTCCTGGGATTTTCAATACAAAAAGGTGATCTACACTAAAAAAGCATAGTAATTTAAGGTCTCAGGATATTTTCAATACAACAAGGTGATCTACACTAAAAAACAGTGGTAATTTAAGGTCTTAGAATATTTTCAATACAAAAATCCGATTATCACTAAAAAAGCATGGATTTTTCTAGGTCAATTCAGGTGGGTCTCCTTGGTCCTGAGAATTTCAATAGAAAAAGGCGATCTACACTAAAAAAGCGTGGTAAATTTTTAAAATAAAGTAAATAATGGGTCTAAAAAATTGAATTACAGTAAATTATGGGCTAAGATTTTTGAATTAAGTAAATTATGGGTCTAAAAATTAAATTAAAGTAAATTAAGGTTCATATTTTCGAAATAAAGTAATTATGGGCTCAGATATTTGAATTAAAGTTATCAATGGGCTCAAATAACTAAATTAAGGTTCAAATTGTTAAATTAAAGTAAATAATGGTCCTAAAATATTAAATTAAAGTAAATTAAGGTTCTAAAAATTAAATTAAAGTAAATAATGGTTCAAAATTTAAGATTAAAGTTAATTAAGGGCTCAACTAAGTTAGTTAAGGTTTAAATTTTTAAATTAAAATAAATAATGGTTCAAATTTTTAATTAAAGTAAATCAAGGTCCAAAATTTTAAATTAAAGTAATGAATGGGCTCAAATAACTAAATTAAGGTTCTAAAAAATTAAATTAAAGTAAATATCGGTCCAAATTTTAAAATTAAGTAATCAATGGTAAAAAAAATTTTAAATTAAAGTTAAATAAGTAAATTAAAGTAATAATTTTTAAATAAGTAAATTAAAATAATGTAATAAGTAAATTAAAGTAAGATTTTAAAATTTATTAACAAAAAGTTGTAATAATAGAAGGTGTTTGAGAATTGAAATATTTTAATGAAAATTTTTATGAAATAATTTTTTAAGTAATTTTTAATAGAAATTTTTATGGAATAATTTTTTAAGTAATTTTTAATGAAAATTTTTATGAAATATTTTTAAGACAATTTTTAATGAAAATTTTTATGAAATATTTTTCAAAGACAAATTTTAATAATAATTCAACAACAAACCAAAAACTTAGTACCAACAACCAGTAACTTACGAACATGTATTAACAACCAGATACCTACAACTAGTTACTAACAACCAGTTACCTGTTACCAAGTACTTACAACTAGTTACTAACAACCAGTTACCTGCTACCAAGTACTTACAACTAGATACCACGTACTAAATAACTCTCAAACAACCAAGTAGCTACAACAAATTACCAGATACCAAGTACCTACAACTAGTTACTAACAACTAGTTACCTGATACTAAGTACCTACAACCATCTAACAAGTACTAACAACCGCCAACAACCAGATACCTACAACTAGATATCTACAACCAACTAGCTACCACCTACCAAGTACTAACAACCAACAACAACCAGCTAACAACTAGCTACAACCTACCAAGTACTAACAACCAACAACAATCAAGTACTAAGCATTATCAACCAAGTACCTACAACCAACAACAACCAAGTACTAAGCACTGTCAACTAAATACCAAACACTTACAACCTACAACTAGTTACTAACATACAACCAAAACAACCAACCAACTAGGTACCATCTACCAAGTACATACAAACAACAACCGCCAACAACCAGATACCTACAACTAGATACCTACAACCAACTAGCTACCACCTACCAAGTACTAACAACCAACAACAACCAGCTAACAACTAGCTACAACCTACCAAGTACTAAGCATTATTAACCACCTACCATGTACTTACAACCAACATCAACCAGCTAACAACTAGCTACCACCTACTAAGTACTAACAACCAAGTGCAAGATACCAAGTACTAAGCCCTGTCAACTAGATACCAAGTACTTACAACCAGATGACCACATGAAATTATTGGTTAAATATGAAAATAAGGGTTATATTTAGTTGTTAAGTAAATTATGGTGTAAAATTAAGTAATAAAGAATAATTAGGTAAATTAAAGTTAAAAATTTTAAATAAGTAAATTAAGGTTCAAAATTTAAAATTAAGTATCCAATGGTTCAAATTTTAAATTAAAGCTAAATAAGTAAATTAAAGTAAGATTTTTAAATTTATTATCAAAAGATTGAATAACCACCAACTTTTTTGAGAAATGTAATTTTTAATGAAAATTTAAATGGAATTTTTTTTTAAGTTAATTTTAATGAAATAATTTTTTAAGTTAATTTTTATGAAATTTTTTTAAGATAATTTTAAATACAAATTTCAATGAAATATTTTTCAAAGTCAAATGAAAATTTAAATGGAATAATAATAATAATAATAATAATAATAATAATAATAATAATAATAATAATTCAACAGTTACCAACAATCGGTTACTAAATATTTTTAACTAGGTGCTAACAAATAAGTACTTTCAACATGATACCACGTATTAACTAACTCTCAAACAACCACATACTTACAACTAACTACTTACAATCAACTAAATATTCTTTATTGTATTTATTGAATAGTTTTTAAATAAAAATTAATTTTTTATCTATCTTCAAAAATATGTTTAATTACAATCAGTAGAAAAACCTTTTCAAATTTAACAAAAATGTTGATTTTCATCAATAAAATGAATAATTGTCAACTCAACCACTTTAAAACACCACGTGAAATTCAAAATAATTTAGATTACAATGAAAGACTAATGAATTCTAATTTACAAAACATTCTTCTTTTAAATGATAACTACTGACCTATTATTGCAAAGTAAAAATCACATTCAATAAATACTTATTATTGATCAGTTTTATTATATATACTCTGAGTTTATCCGACAGGATGTTTTGACCCCCTAAGGGTACTGGTCGTAAGGGTACAGATCGTAAGGGTACTGGTCGTAAGGGTATTAGTTGTAAAGGTATTATTCGTAAGGGTACTGGTCGTAAGGATATTGGTAACACTCAACCACCACCTACCCATTAACTAGCTACTAAGTACTAACAACCAGGTCTCAAACAACTAAATACTAAACACTTACAACCATGTACTAACAACCACCATCAAAACCCGTCGAGAAATTAACAAATATCAACCTACAACTAGATACTTACAATAAGATACCAAACGCTATCAGTCAAGTACTTACAACAAGTTACCAAGCACTATCAGCAAAATACTATCAACTAGATACCAAGTAACAACAATCAACTAACAACACATAAAAATAATAGCAATTAAATACAAAATATTCTTCATCACATACACTATCTTATCAAAATCTAAAAAGTCAATCAGATACCAACTACCAAGTACCAACTACTAACAACCAACAACTAACAAATAGATCTTTAAAAGCAAATACTCTTCGCCTGAAAATATTGGATGAAAAATAAATTGAACTCAAGGCATCAATAACTTGATAAAAATTGATTAAATAATTATAAAAATTTAAATTATTCGAAATAAATATTATAAAAATATAATTAATGGACAAGAAAGAATTCTATTCATTAATCATCAAGTAAATAAAAAAAAATACTGATCATTCAAGTTGAATCAACTAAGATAATAAATTAATAAGATAAGATCTAGTAGATAATTGATTTAGATTGAATAAATTAATTGAAATAAAATTAATTTTAATTATTTTTTTAAAAGTAATACATGTACTCAAATTGATTGACTGATTGCTCAAAATATTCAAAAAATCAGTATAAATTCATTACCATTATCAAAGTCGTCAATCTACAATAAAAATAATTATCATTAAATTCCAAGAGAGACTAGATAACTAATGATAACATCTAACAAACCAGTAAATTCATTTAAATGACTATATTTTTACCCTTAATTCATATTATTACAATATTTTACTAAAATCATCTAAAAAACATGAAATTTCCCTGAAATAACTCTATCTATAAAGATTGGTATTTTAATGATAAATACTTGTTAAAGATCATATATTCACCTCAAACTAACAAGATTCCTTAAAATCCCTTAAATGACTATATTTCAACCCTTATTTCATATTATTACAAATATCATCTAAAAAGCATCAAATTTCCTTGAAATAACTCTATCCTTAAAGATTGATAATTTAATGATAAGTACCCGTAAAAGATCATATATTCCCGTCAGATTAATAAGATTGCTTGAAATCCCCTTTAAATGACTATAATTCTAACTTTAATTCCTATTATCATACATATTTCACTATTGATAAAACCAGTTATAATTAAATTTTTGTTAATCACTGTACTCGAAATTTAAAATAAATATAACTGACTAGATCCCATTGAAATATTAAATTTATCAATTCAATAAAATATATTTCTTCAAATGGTCTTATTTTACCAATATTCAACCGATTTAATTATTAATTAAAATCAAGATTTCTTCAAATAAAGATCAATTTTATTTAGTGTTTGTCGATGTTTTAAGTCCATATTTTTCATTCTCCACCTAAATAAAGATAAAAATAATTTAAAGTTGATATCAATCCCAATTATCTGTAAAGATTTCATTGTCAAAACCAAGTAAATCGATCATTATACCTACTTAATAAAACATAAGTCTAAATTAATATACAATGAATTAATCACAACCTAATAAAACGATATAATTTCACATTATTATTGATTCATAACTGACTAATTGCAATTTCCCTTATAACATTAATATTTTACCAACATCACCCTTAAAAAAAAATCATATATTCCCATCTTAACCCATCCCTCATTAAAAGCAACCGACTATATCTCCCTTACAATGATATATTCCCATCTTAACCCATCCCTCATTAAATCTAACCGACTATATCCCTTTAAAAGATCATATTTTCCCACCTTATTCGATCCCTCATTAAATCTAAACCGATTATATCCCCCTTACAATGATATATTCCCATCTTAACCCATCCTTCATTAAATCTAACCGATTATATCCCCTTAAAAGACCATATATTCACATCTTAACTCATCTCTCAATAAACCCAACCGACTATTTTCCCATCTAAACCGATCTCTCATTAAATATCACCGACAATATCCCATCTTAACTGATCTCTCACCAATTATTTCTACCCCTTTAAACATCTAACCGAATATATCCTTCAATTCTACCCACTTGAATCCTCCTTTAATTCACTCAATCCTCTTAATATCCTTAGAGAACTTCAAAAAATATGACTTTTAATTAACTGTTAAAGACACCAGACATTCTTCTATTGAAATAATTTAGAAGCTAAATAATAAGAGCCCACTAAAAGGTCAAAATTCACTAAAATTTTCTACAAATATTTACCATCAAATACCTAACTGGAGATGATACATATATTGATTGATGATAATTCTTCAGCTATTCAACCAATCATTTTCAAGCAGTAACAGCAAACTAAATTTCTGTATATCATACAATAATTATCAAGTAAATTTAAAGTCCTTGATAAAGCAATTGTTTCTTAGCTTATGTTTTTTAAAGTTCATCAAAGTGTAAATATATTCTTAGAAAAATATTGAAAAATTATTTATTCAAATACATTACAAAGTTATCATCAAAATCACTTAATTATTAACCTAATTGTCAATGAAATTAATTTTTATTTAAAAACTATTCAATAAAATACAACTAATTATCAAGAAATTAATTAAATTTATCAATTAAATTTATCACCATTAAAACTTTTAATCAGTCAACATGAAATTCTCAGAAGATTATTCAATATCCTCATCAAAATTTATCCTATCACTTGATTATTGTACAAACTTTAACTATTAACCTCATTGAAAATAATTTTTATTTAAAATTAAAAACTAGTCAATAAAAATACATCCAATTATCAAGAAATTAATTAAATTTATCTTAGAATTAGCATTAAATTATTAAAAATTCACGAAAATGATAGATATCCACAAAAAATCGATAAAAATTCACAAAAATAATGGAAATTCACAAGAATGATAAAAATACACAAAAAACGATAAAAATTCATAAAAATGATAGAAATTCATGAAAATATTAGAAATTCACAAAAATGATGGAAATTCATGAAAATGATGGAAATCCACAAAAAAACGATAAAAATTTACTTGAATAAAACCATCAACTCTAAAAATTATCAATGAATGCCTTAAACAAATTTGCCTAAATAATCATTCAAATAAAAGCATTAAATACCTTTACGACTAATACCCTTACGACATGTTGAATGTGAGTAGTACCCTTGTGAGCAATACCCATAGGGGGACAGAATATTTTGTCGGATAAACTCAGAGTATATATAATAAAACGAATTAACTCATTCAAATTTTTTCATTGAATTAGTCAAATTATCATAAATTTCGATAAAAAAAATCTAAAGTGGTAAGAAATGTAAAATGAAAAGAGAAATATTCTTTAAACTTTGATAAAATTAACATTGAATGTGGTAAGAATCTTCATTAGAGTGAGGAAATTAATCATTACTCGATGATAAATTCAAATGGGTGAAAATAATTGGTAGAATAATTCATTAATGGATCATGGGAGGTAAATACTGAAAATGGACATAGATAAGATGAAGGTTGATAAGAATGGATGTATTGCAACTATTTTCTAAAAATTATCACTTTAATAAAAAAATTTTTAAAAGAAATATTTGTGGGAATGTTTTAAGTGAATAATTAATCAAAATCGGCGAAATATAATTGACTAAAGGATATTAAGAGGATTGAGTGAATTAAAGGAGGATTCAAGTGGGTAGAATTGAAGGATATATTCGGTTAGATGTTTAAAGGGGTAGAAATAATTGGTGAGAGATCAGTTAAGATGGGATATTGTCGGTGATATTTAATGAGAGATCGGTTTAGATGGGAAAATAGTCGGTTGGGTTTATTGAGAGATGAGTTAAGATGTGAATATATGGTCTTTTAAGGCAGTAGTTCTCAAACTTTTTTGATCGCGACCCAAATTTTTGACATTTCATGCCAAAAATTTTATTGCGACCCACATGACAAAGATTAATTTTAAAATAAATGTTTATTTATGAGATGAATGTAGTTGCATAAGTCATCGCGACCCACCAAAAATTCTTTCGCGACCCAAAAATGGGTCGCGACCCATAGTTTGAGAAACACTGTTTTAAGGGGATATAATCGGTTAGATTTAATGAAGGATGGGTTAAGATGGGAATATATCATTGTAAGGGGGATATAATCGGTTTAGATTTAATGAGGGATCGAATAAGGTGGGAAAATATGATCTTTTAAAGGGATATAGTCGGTTAGATTTAATGAGGGATGGGTTAAGATGGGAATATATCATTGTAAGGGAGATATAGTCGGTTGCTTTTAATGAGGGATGGGTTAAGATGGGAATATATGATTTTTTTTAAGGGTGATGTTGGTAAAATATTAATGTTATAAGGGAAATTGCAATTAGTCAGTTATGAATCAATAATAATGTGAAATTATATCGTTTTATTAGGTTGTGATTAATTCATTGTATATTAATTTAGACTTATGTTTTATTAAGTAGGTATAATGATCGATTTACTTGGTTTTGACAATGAAATCTTTACAGATAATTGGGATTGATATCAACTTTAAATTATTCTTTATTACTTAATTTTACACCATAATTTACTTAACAACTAAATATAACCCTTATTTTCATATTTAACCAATAATTTCATGTGGTCATCTGGTTGTAAGTACTTGGTATCTAGTTGACAGGGCTTAGTACTTGGTATCTTGCACTTGGTTGTTAGTACTTAGTATGTGGTAGCTAGTTGTTAGCTGGTTGATGTTGGTTGTAAGTACATGGTAGGTGGTTAATAATGCTTAGTACTTGGTAGGTTGTAGCTAGTTGTTAGCTGGTTGTTGTTGGTTGTTAGTACTTGGTAGGTGGTAGCTAGTTGGTTGTAGGTATCTAGTTGTAGGTATCTGGTTGTTGGCGGTTGTTGTTTGTATGTACTTGGTAGATGGTACCTAGTTGGTTGGTTGTTTTGGTTGTATGTTAGTAACTAGTTGTAGGTTGTAAGTGTTTGGTATTTAGTTGACAGTGCTTAGTACTTGGTTGTTGTTGGTTGTAGGTACTTGGTTGATAATGCTTAGTACTTGATTGTTGTTGGTTGTTAGTACTTGGTAGGTTGTAGCTAGTTGTTAGCTGGTTGTTGTTGGTTGTTAGTACTTGGTAAGTGGTAGCTAGTTGGTTGTAGGTATCTAGTTGTAGGTATCTGGTTGTTGGCGGTTGTTAGTACTTGTTAGATGGTTGTAGGTACTTAGTATCAGGTAACTAGTTGTTAGTAACTAGTTGTAGGTACTTGGTATCTGGTAATTTGTTGTAGCTACTTGGTTGTTTGAGAGTTATTTAGTACGTGGTATCTAGTTGTAAGTACTTGGTAGCAGGTAACTGGTTGTTAGTAACTAGTTGTAAGTACTTGGTAACAGGTAACTGGTTGTTAGTAACTAGTTGTAGGTATCTGGTTGTTAATACATGTTCGTAAGTTACTGGTTGTTGGTACTAAGTTTTTGGTTTGTTGTTGAATTATTATTAAAATTTGTCTTTGAAAAATATTTCATAAAAATTTTCATTAAAAATTGTCTTAAAAATATTTCATAAAAATTTTCATTAAAAATTGTCTTAAAAATTTCCATCTAAAATTATCATTGAAAGATATTTCATAAAAATTTCCATTAAAAATTAACTTAAAAAATTATTTCATAAAAATTTCCATTAAAAATTACTTAAAAAATTATTCCATAAAAATTTCTATTAAAAATTACTTAAAAAATTATTTCATAAAAATTTTCATTAAAATATTTCAATTCTCAAACACCTTCTATTATTACAACTTTTTGTTAATAAATTTTAAAATCTTACTTTAATTTACTTATTACATTATTTTAATTTACTTATTTAAAAATTATTACTTTAATTTACTTATTTAACTTTAATTTAAAATTTTTTTTACCATTGATTACTTAATTTTAAAATTTGGACCGATATTTACTTTAATTTAATTTTTTAGAACCTTAATTTAGTTATTTGAGCCCATTCATTACTTTAATTTAAAATTTTGGACCTTGATTTACTTTAATTAAAAATTTGAACCATTATTTATTTTAATTTAAAAATTTAAACCTTAACTTACTTAGTTGAGCCCTTAATTAACTTTATTCTTAAATTTTGAACCATTATTTACTTTAATTTAATTTTTAGAACCTTAATTTACTTTAATTTAATATTTTAGGACCATTATTTACTTTAATTTAACAATTTGAACCTTAATTTAGTTATTTGAGCCCATTGATAACTTTAATTCAAATATCTGAGCCCATAATTACTTTATTTCGAAAATATGAACCTTAATTTACTTTAATTTAATTTTTAGACCCATAATTTACTTAATTCAAAAATCTTAGCCCATAATTTACTGTAATTCAATTTTTTAGACCCATTATTTACTTTATTTTAAAAATTTACCACGCTTTTTTAGTGTAGACCGCCTTTTTCTATTGAAATTCTCAGGACCAAGGAGACCCACTTGAATTGACCTAGAAAAATCCATGCTTTTTTAGTGATAATCGGATTTTTGTATTGAAAATATTCTAAGACCTTAAATTACCACTGTTTTTTAGTGTAGATCACCTTGTTGTATTGAAAATATCCTGAGACCTTAAATTACTATGCTTTTTTAGTGTAGATCACCTTTTTGTATTGAAAATCCCAGGACCATCGAGACCCTCTCACTATAGTGTGATAAATCCTTGGCTTTTTTAGTGGTAGTCGGATTTTTGTATTGAAAATATCCTGAGACCTTAAATGACCATGCTTTTTTAGTGTAGACCGCCTTTTTGTATTGAAAATATCCTGAGACCTTAAATTACCATGCTTTTTTATTGATAATCGGATTTTTGTATTGAAAAGATCCTGAGACCTTAAATTACCATGCTTTTTTATTGATAGTCGGATTTTCTATTGAAAAAATATTATTTGTATTGAAAATCCCAGGACCAAGGAGACCCCCTCACTATAGTGTGATAAATCCCTGGCTTTTTTAGTGGTAGTCGGATTTTTGTATTGAAAATCCCAGGACCAAGGAGACCCCCTCACTATAGTGTGAATAATCCTTGGTTTTTTTAGTGGTAGTCGGATTTTTGTATTGAAAATATCCTGAGACCTTAAATTACCATGCTTTTTTATTGATAGTCGGATTTTCTATTGAAAAAATTTTATTTGTATTGAAAATCCCAGGACCATCGTTTTTGTATTGAAAAATTTTTTTTTGTATTGAAAATCCTAGGACCATTGAGACCCCCTCACTATAGTCTGAAAATTCCATGCTTTTTTAGTGGTAGTCGGATTTTCTATTGAAAAGATTTTATTTGTATTGAAAATCCCAGGACCATTGAGACCCTCTCACTATAGTCTGAAAATTCCATGCTTTTTTGCTGATATTCGGATTTTTGTATAGAAAATTTGTATTGAAAATCCCAGGACCATCGAGACCCTCTCACTATAGTGTGATAAAAAAAAATTTGGACCAAAAATCCCTGAAAGCAAGAAATTTGAGTTGCCGCAATTGCGTAATCAAAAGTTGCGGCAGACCCCCCCCTGGGGGGGGGGGGGTATTTGCGGCAGCAAGCTCCTAACTACCTACTCACACATATTTAAAAATTTGGAAATTGTGAAAGATTTGATGTTTACCTTCAGTTTGAATGATGATATTTGTGAAGTTACACTTGATAAAAATTTGGCAAATTCACTTGGATTAGATAAGCAAAAATATCGAGAAAAATCGACTGGTATACGCAAACCAAGAATTCTAGAACATTATCAACAAATGTTCATATATACTAACATTATCGAACCCATAATTGTTGTGATTCCAGTGTTCCTCTTTTGAAATCGGTATTGATTGGCAAATATGAACATGATGAAGTTGTCAATATAAATATCGATAATCCCATGTATTACCAATAGCAAGTTCATGTATAAACAATATAGAAATAAATATTCGTGATGATAGTGGAAAACTTATAAACTTTCCAAAAGGTTCAAAAACTCATTTGACATTACATTTTCGTAAAGTAGATGGCAAATTCTGATATTATTAGTATTTATAGTGGTAGCCAATCTGGTGGCGAATTACCATATTTTATTGGTAAACAGTACGGATCGGGATGGTTGAGAACAATTGGTAGATTTGCATTGCCTATTCTTAAACGTATTGGTAGTTTTGGTATGAAAACTGCAAAAGATTTTATTATGAATGAACAGAAAATATTACCATCTCTAAAAACAAATGCTTTAGCTGAATTAGGGAAAGTTTTACCCGGGGTTGCAGGTATGTTTCAAAAAGAAAAATCTCCAGCTCCAGCTCCTGTTCCAAAACGTAAAAGACATAGAATATCACGTATAAACAAACGAATGAAAGGACATGGAACTATATTTGCAAAATGATTTGTGGTAAATCTGAATTATGTATATTTGATAGACCATCGCCCCAGGTTGTAATAGAATTTGGGGCATTTGAGGAAGTTTTTCCTATGAATTCAATTACCGATAGTAGAAATGATATCGAGTTTTATATTAATGGTTCGCAAACTGAATATTTAGATTTGAACGGTACTTTATTGACTGTTCAGATTAAGGTTGTAGATAAAGATAGAAAAGTTTTGGATGCCAATGCAGATGTAATACCGAACAATTTCCTGTTTCATACTCTTTCTAAAGATGCAGTGTTGGGATTTTTTTATATCAAGATTGAGGGCGGAAATAATACATTCATTCACAAGGCATTAATAGAAACTATTTTAAATTACAATTCCGATACTAAAAATATATGTCTTACACCTATGGGTTATGCAGCAGCAGGTGATGAAAGAAAAAAAGTGTGTTAAAGGCTCAAAGGTTTTCACCATGTTCTCATCATTACAACTCGATTTTATGGATCAACCGAAATATTTACTACCGGGAGTTAATGTACATATTAGACTGAAAAGGTCTGATTCTGCATTATCTCTTACTAGTGCAAATGGTGCACCAATATGTCAATTAGTTGATGCAAAATTATTTGTGAGAAGAGTTCGAGTAGACCCCTCAGTATTAGCTGGTCATCAATTAGGTCTTAATTCAAAACATGCAATTTATCCATTAAAAACAAAGGAAATTGTACAATTCGCTATTGCTAAAGGTGCTTCATCATTCTATAAAGAACAAATATTTGGTGACAGAAGAATGCCTAATTTTATTCTGATAACATTTCAAAGTGAAACATTCAAAGTGATCATATACTGCGTCCAGCTCAATTTTCAAAAACTTTGGTGTTACATCATTGACTTTGTCGAAAAATACTGATTATAGAGAAACATACACTCAAGATTTCGAGAATGACAATTACTGTGCGACACATATGCAGAGTATTGTTAGAAATCTGGGTTATTTAAATAAAAATTTGAATTGCGGAATAACTCTAGAAGATTTTAAAAGCAAATACCCATTTTTTCATTTGTTTTAGCCCCTGATTTTGATTTAAATCAGAGTCAATTACCTCAAAATGGAAATTTACGACTGGATATAAAGTTTGCAAAAGCCATTATAGAACCGGTACATGTTATAATATATGGAGTATTTGAAAATGAAGTTCAAATTACTTCAAATAGAACATTGTTGGTATAAATGTATACAGAAACACAGAAAGTTGTCATGGAGTAAGTTGTTTTTTATACTCAGGATTTATTAAAGTAGTTCTGTTCAGGTCAATAAAATCAGAAAACAGATATTGAGAAATGAATTTGTTGGAGTTTTTCCTCTTGATAAAATTCCATATTTGAGCAATAATCAAGCAATAATCGTCAATACTCAATCGTCTCATCTTGGTGGAGAACATTGGATAGCTATATATGTGAAACCTGGTAATATATTCGTGTTCGATCCTATGGGTTTTTATTACCCTGCTTTGTTGATATCAAAACTACAAACAATGGGGAAACCTATCGTGTATAATAAAACTATGTTTCAAAACCCATTGACCCAAACATGTGGTCAACATTGTTTAGCTTGGTTGTTGTATAAAAAATTTGATGTTTAATAAATGTATCCTTTCCTTTGTTGTTGTGATTATTAATATTATTAATATTATTATTAATATTATTATTATTATTTTTTTTTATTAAATTTATTATTATTATTAATATTATTATTATTATAAGTATTATTATTATTATTATAAGTATTATTATTATTATTATGTTAATATTATCATTTTGTCATAAAGACATCACATGCATGGAGCATGCACAGTGCAAGTTAGCAAAGGCATTACTAACAAAGGCAGTCACATGAAATTTCAGTGTGATTACCAATGCATTCATGCATGTGTAGATGTAATATGATTGGTTTCTATGTGTGTGTGTCTAGATTCTCATTGGCTGGGACAGCAAAATATTCATTCTCTTTATAAACATTTACAAATCTAAAATTTGTCACAATTTTATCAAAATTTTCAAATTCTAAATTTCAACGATTAAAATTTCTCATAATGGCAAACAATAACAACAACATATTAAGAAGTCTATTGACTAGTGGTAATTTTATTATTTATTTAATTATTGTATTTTATTCTTTATTTTTTAGATGTGTTCGATTGGTATCAAGTTGCTGAGGACGAAAGAATTCTGAATGTGGATAAGATTTTTGGTAATTTTAATATTTTTTACTGTTTATAAAATTAATTTTTCATTTAGATCCGATTTGTATTAGCGATGACGACGATGATGTCGTATTTATTGGGCAAACTAATGCCCCAATTTCCTGTAATGTTTTCAATAAACAAAGTAAATTTATTTTATTTTAGTAAATTATTTTTAAAAAACATCTTAGAGTTAAATGTCGACTTGGATGCAGATATCCCAATTAATAAAGATGAGGAAAACAATGTGGAAAATGCCGTCACTTCTATTGAGGAGAATAATGCCCTCACTTTTATTGAGGAGAATAATGCCCTCATTTCTATTGATGAAAATAATGCCCTCACTTCTATTGAGGAGGTAGCTGATTCCGACATGGAATCACGATGTTAGTATTTATTTATTTTTATATATTTATTTTTTAAAAACCTTTTAAATTTCTTAAATACTTTTTAAACATTTTCTTAAAAACTTATTTAAAAAAACTTATTATGAAAATGAAGAAAATATTATGATGAAATTGAAAATGTTATGATGACGAAAATGATGAAAATATTATGAAAATGTTTAAAAAAGTGTTTAAGAAACAATATCTATTCCTTGTAGTTTGCAATGAGCATCTACATTAGTTTAAATAATAATATTAATAATGATAATATTAATAATGATAATATATATTAATATACCTTGTAGTCTGCAGTCAGCATGCAGATACAATTCTCTCAAATATATTAATAATATTAATTTGCCCCATTTAATGTAGTCTGCAGTCAGCATGCAGATACATTTCTCTCAATATAATAATAATAATAATAATAATAATAATAATAATAATAATAATAATAATAATAATAATAATAATAATAATAATAATAATGAAAATGAGGAAAATGAAGAAAATATTATGCTGAAAATGCAGTGCTCAACCAATGCACGTGCAAGTTATAACAAAGACATGACCTTAAATAGTTAAGTATTAACATTTATTATTATCATTCATTACAAAGACTTGTATAATAATGAATGATAATAACATCAAAATATCGACATTGCGATATTTGATTTTTTATTATTATTTATATGTTAATTAATTAGTTTTTAAAAATTAATTTATATTTTTTTTATCAGGTTCTTTTTACCCAAGATATTGCATGTCGTCAATCGGTCATGGTATTTCATGCTATAAAAACATGAAAAAATATTACATGCATAAATTTAATTTCATCAACTTTTTTATATGCCCCATATGCAAAACTTCCCAGAGCGTTAGATATAAAGAATTTTTTAAACAACAATCAAATCATTGAAATTCTTTTAAAGTAAATAAAAAAGAGCTATTTAGGGAAATTAATAAAAATAACTGTGATATTTTAAATATTATACAAAATAAAACAACAAAAAATAAAAGACCTGCTGAAAATAAAGAAAATAATGTACCTAATAAAATTATTAAAAAGGAAGTCATCGAAATCAGTGATGATGATGACTCTATAAATATTGTAAATAATGAAATTATACCTATTATAAATAATGAAATTATATCTATTATAAATAACGAAAATAATGAAATTATACTTATATAAATAATGAAAATATTGTAAATAATGAAATTATACTTATTATAAATAATGAAAATATTGTAGATAATGAAATTATACCTATTATAAATAATGTAGATATTATAAATAATGATTTGATTCAATTTGGAGGTTCTTCCTTAGAGAATGAACCCTTAATCACAATAAATTTAAATGGCGCTATCAAGACTTTACGTTTTGATGTATCAAATGCGCAATTAATTAAAATAATTTTAACAGATAAAATCAAAACTAAATTAATAAAAGAAATTAATAAAATGGGGAGCGTCAAAATTCAATTTGCGATATTAATTCGATTTGAAAAAGATGGTGAAATCCGTGACAATTACTTTTCTAATAATGCAACGACATTTTCTGATGACTTTTTAAACGAAGGGGTTCATAAACTTAATGAAAAAATAGAACAATTTACTTATTTAGGAAGTGGATGGCGCGTTATCAACATTCTTGAGATACATTTTATTATCACTAAATATGCATCAATTAGTCGCTTGGCAGGACATCAATATATTAAAACCCCTTCTGAATTGAAAAATAAAAAAGCTATATTAAACATAAAAAATAGCGACGATAAATGCTTTCTGTATTCCATTCTTTACTTATTAAAGAAAGATTAAATAGGTGAAAATCCTCAAAGAGTATCTAAATACACTGAATTTTTGAGTGAATTAAAATATGACGAAGTCACGGATTGTCCCATGAAATTAATCAACATTCCTAAATTTGAAAAGAAAAACATAAATTTAAAATTAGCCATTAATGTGCTTTCATACACTCCAACTATAATAATTGATGACGATGAAACCCCTAATAATTATGTCTTTCACCATCCTCATTTAAGTCTTATCCATCGATCTAAGGTCACTGACGGAAACCCAATTTATTTGTTATTATTAGAAAATAAGGATCGATATCATTATACTGCTGTGACCAATATCAATAGACTAATGAACTTTCATCGGAACCCGGACTGTAACGTTCAAATAAGATGTCAATGGTGCCCACATTGTCTTAACGGGTTCCGATTAGATAACGCGTTTAATATTCATGTCGCATTATGTGCCAAAAATCAGACAGGTACAACCCTTTACACTTTACCCTCAAATAAAAATCTCGAATTTCAAAATTTTTCAAAAACAATAACACCACCTTTTGTAATTTATGCCGATTTTGAGTCGGTTTTACCCCCTGCTGTTCGGCATCATCAAATTCATATGCCTAGTTCAGCAGGCCTTTTATTAATAAATAATTATAAAAATACTAAACAATATTTTGAATTTTATGGCCTTGACTGTATTACTGATTTTCTTAAAAAAGTTGAGGAAATTGCTACTACTGTTGTGATACCGTATTATGATATGGAAGGTAATAAGTTGATAGAACCGATGTCTTTCATTGAGGAACGTCAGTTTAAATCTTGTCGAAATTGCTACTTATGTAAAAAACCTATAGTAAATCCGGTAAGAGACCACTGTCATTTCTCTGGTAAATATCTAGGGGCATCTTGCCGAAAATGTAATGTTGCTCGTCGAATTTATCGTCTACTACCTATTGTCTTTCATAATTTACGAGGTTATGACCTCCACCATATTTTAAAACACGGTCTCAATGGCTTTCCATCTTGGGACTTGAACATAATTCCTACCTCAACCGAAAAATTTATTTCGTTAATTGTACATATCAATAAATTGGCTGTGAGATTTATAGATTCTATGCAATTTGTTAATTGCTCTTTAGCTAAGGCTGTGAAAACACAAACTTTTCTTCCTTTAACTTCGTCTGTCTTTCAAGGTACTATAGTTCACTGTAAAGGTATTTTTCCGTATGATTTTGCTACCACATTTGATGTTCTTGAGACTACATATGAACTACCTCCTATTTGGTCTGGTGTTAGCGAAGATGAGTACGCTAAGGCACAACTAATCTGGACGCAGCAAAACTGTATAAATTTGCGTGACTATATGTTAACCTACCTCAAACTCGATGTATTCCTACTCGCTGATTACTTTCAACAATTCCGGGTCAATGCCATTGCATACAATGGATTGGAACCTTTAAATTTCTATGGAATTCCCGGTATGTCATGGGCCTCAGCGCTTATGACATTAACGGAACCCATAGAACTTTTACAGGACATGGAAATGTTCAATTTTTACGAGGGAGGAATACGGGGTGGGTTAACATTTGTTAACAAACATTACACGGCTGCTTCAGATGATACAGAATTATTGTATATTGGTATAAATAATCTGTATGGTTGGGCTCTTAACCAAAGTCTTCGCTATGGTGATTTTACTTGGGTGTATGATGGCTTGAATGAAGTTTTGGATGAGTGTGTGAATGTTGCGGATATCGAAACACTTCTATATGGATATACTATGGAAGTTGATATCGAGATTCCGATTGATTTCCATGATTTTTTAAATGACTTTCCGATTGGACCGGAAAAGATGTGCCCACCTAACTCAAAAGTTGAGAAGCTAATGCTCACGCATTATCCAAAGAAGAACTATGTTCTTCATTGGAGGCTTCTCAGGCTTTATCTTTCACTTGGGGCTAAGGTTGTAAATATACACAGAGCTATAAAATATAAACAAAATCATATCTTTAAACATTATATCGATAAAAACACTAACTTGCGTGCTAATGCAGTTAGTGAAAAATATAGAGATTTATTTAAATTATATAATAATAGCCTGTACGGTAAATCCGTAGAGAACCTTAAAAAGAGGATGAATTTGCGACTATGTAATTCATCTGAAAAATTAATTACATATTCGTCAAAACCGGCATTCAGAAAAACAATTGAAATAGCTGATGATCTGTTTGCGGCGCATCTCAATAAGGACTCTATATGTTTGGATAGACCCAGCTACATCGGACAATCAGTAATGGATCTATCCAAACTACGGATGTATCAGTTACAGTATATAGAGCTACAACGATATCGGGATATTTATAATTGTGAAATTAATTTAGTAGCGGGTGATACCGACTCTTTCTTTTTAGAGGTTAAACATTTATTTAGATACTTCAAATTACGATCCCTCTCATCCTTTATATTTCAGGTGACTTGACTCAGTTATAGGCAAGTTTAAGGATGAGAGTAAAGGGTTAGGATATAGTGAATGGGTTTTCTTACGTCCTAAATGTTACAGCCTATTAGGAAATAAGTCAACAATGAGGGCCAAGGGCGTAAAATTACCGGGGACCTACATCAAACATCAATCTTATTTAGACTGCTATAACACCAACACAGTCATGTCGGTTCCCCAAACTAGAATAGGAACCCCGAATCATCAGCTGTTTACTTTTAAAAACTCAAAAATAGCTTTAAATAATCACGACGATAAGAGAGCTTGGGTATGGAAAAACTCAAGTTTTGCATATGGACATTATAGAGGGGTGGATGTCTTAGATAGTAGTGGTAATATCGTCATGCCTGAAACGGATCCTGTCATTCGAGATCAACAATTCGATCAAATATTCAACTCAGTAATTTAAAGTTATATTTTGAGCCAATTATTTAACATTGT
Source organism: Schmidtea polychroa (assembly GCA_959609185.1). Lineage (NCBI taxonomy): Eukaryota > Metazoa > Platyhelminthes > Tricladida > Dugesiidae > Schmidtea > Schmidtea polychroa. Next base: position 68,361 of record CAUHTR010008069.1, read on the forward strand.
GATTATATTTGTGTAAATACGATGTTGAATAAAAATTTGTAAATATGATGCCGAATAAAAAATTTGTAAATATTTAGTTATTTTTGTTTGTCAAATTTTTATGGTATAACTTTTGTGTTATAAATTTTATAATAATCGACTATGTTTTTAGTTAACAATGATTTGTGATAGAAAGTTGAAATTATATTATAATAATTGTGAGGAGTTAAAATTAAAATACTAAATTAAATTAGTTCATGATTAAAATTTGTAAAGTTTTAATTGAAACTTAAATTATTTTAAGATATTAAAATTGAAATGATAATTGAAATTTTAAAATAATAATTTTTAATAAAATTGAAATTCAAGTATGAATGCGATGGTATGTTGATATTTGGTTGAAATTAAAATTTAGAAAATGTCCCAAGAATATTTGTTTATATAATCAGATTTAATGAAATATAATTTTGGATTTAATAGTCTTAGTAATTTATTTTGATGACCGAAGAATTAAATGTTATAGCTTCTAACATGGCGACCATTCCAACGGATCTGCTTATTGGAAGATTACTTCCAGAAAAATTCCACAGAGGAGATGACCTCGAATTATTTATCAAAGAATGTCAGAGGTTCTTTGAAATAACGAAGACACCAGTGAAGACCCAAATGGTACTAGTTATTACACTTCTGGACAGGACTTTGATTGAAGAATATGAAACCGCAGAAGGTAAAACCGTTGAACAGAAATTAAGAGCAGCTTTTCATCGACCAACGTCATTGATGGATGACTTAAGAGAAGCCTTGAACTACGAGCAAGGTAACGAATCAGCGGAAATATTTATAGAGAAAATATCAAAAATGACTAAAAAATTGGCCTCACACACTTGGAATGAGGAAGAAATTCAGAAATGTTTATTGACACATTGTGTAAGAGATAAAGAAGTCAGGAAAGAAATCGAAATGAAAGATCTCAAAACGGCGGAACAAATTAAAGAAACTATAAAGAAGATAGAAAAAGTTAACAAGGTTATTGAACAAGTAAACACGGTGAGATCAATACGACCCACATCTGGGGGAAGAACTTATAGAGATGTAGTACAAGTTGGAGCCACGAAGAGAGAAATCAACGAATGGAAACCAGAGACAAGAGTTAAAGTGATAGAATGCTGGACGTGTCAAAAACCGGGACACAGTAGCAGAGAATGTAATATAAAAAGAAGATTTCAATGTTATGCATGTGGTGTTGAAGGTCACATACGAAGAGAATGCCCAACAATCAAATGTCATAGATGCAATGCACGAGGACACAAAGAAAGAGAGTGCTACACAAATATGGAAAGACGAAATCAAGGAAGAGATCGAGACCAAAGGAAGATGTCAGGAGGAAGAATTCAAAGAAATACCTATCAACAAAGGGGAGATACGTATCAATCAAGGAACGTACATCAAAGACAATGGGGAAACCAACAATATAACAGAAAAGATATTGCAGCTATCGAGTCTGATGATGAGATGATGAATACAAAACAGTCAAGCCAGCCAGACGAGTATAACAGGGAGAATGACCCAAACGAGCACGCTCCGTCAAACGGGACATTGATCGGAGCAATTTACTAAGTAATATTGATTTCAACCAAAGAATGAATGCTAACGGTATGTGTAATTTAAGTATGTATGATGATTGTATGATTGATAAAGATTGTAGTGTTTTTGAACGTGATATTAATAATAATAGTAGTGTAGAAATTAAAAAGTCGAATGATAAGGAAATGCAGAAAAAATTTAAAGAGGAGTGTAAAGTAAATGAATTAGTAAAACACGAGGAAAGAACTATAGAGAAAATTTACAAATTCCTCAAGAAAAATGGAGACGTGTGTATTAATGAAATTGTAGAAGATACTAGAGAGCAGAATATTTTGTCAGTAGAAGAACAAAAAAGTCCAGTAATAACATATAATATAATGCAAGGTAGACCGAGTACAACACTGGATATCCAAGGGCGGAAAGTAGATTGTTTATTGGATACAGGAGCGCGAATTAATGTGATGGCTAAATCTGTAATTGATCGATTAGAAAATATCGAAATATTAGAAACAAGGGAATCGCTAAGATGTGCAAACAACAGTAGATTAGATACGATGGGTAAAATAAACATCAATGTTAAAATGGGCAGTATTGAAAGAAATGTAACATTCATTATAGTAAAGAATTTAATACCAGAAATTATTGGAGGAGTAGAACTACAAAGGTTATTTGGTATAGAATTGAAATGTATACTAGAAGAACATGAAAAACGTAGTGATTTCATTTGCGAAATAGAAGCTAGATTTGGGCGGATTATAACAGATGAAGAAAGACTACGTCATGCCATCGACGTTTTAAAAGTTACCGGAAATAAGAGACTGCTAGAAATATTTCAGGCAAACAAGAATGTTTTTATGGCAGATAAATGGGACATTGGGTGTACCAATCTGATAAAACATAAGATCATCACGAAAGGAGAGCCAATAATGATTAAACCGAGACGTCAGCCAATAAATTTGGAAGACAAGATTGAGGAAGCAATAAAAAATCTAGAAAACAACGGAATAATTAGGAAGTGTAATTCACCGTGGAACACACCTTTAGTTTGTGTATGGAAGAAAGAGAGAAAAGACATCAGGCTTTGTCTAGACTTCAGACAATTAAACAAGATAACAGAAAGACAAGCATTTCCAATGCCAAATGTAGATGAAATTTTAGACATCCTACACGGATCCAGATATTTTAGCTCAATCGACTTGGGAAATGCTTATTACCAAGTGAAGTTAGATAAAGAATCTCAAGAGAAAACAGCATTCTCAACAAAAGAAGGACAGTTCTGTTTTAACAGGATGCCGTTCGGTATTGCAGCGGCACCAGGAACATTTCAAGAATTAATGACGAAAGTATTGAAAGATTTGTGGAAAGATGGAGTGATGGTATATTTAGACGACATCCTAATATTCACAAAGACAGAAGAAGACCACTATAACATATTTGGAAAAGTCCTAGGGAAGATCGCAACAGCAGGACTAAGATTGAACCCCGAAAAATGTCAAATATTTAGAAAAGAAGTGAAGTTTCTGGGACACATAATAAATAAAGACGGCATACAAACAGATAATACTAAGATAGAAGCAATACAATCATTTCAAAAACCAAAATGTGTGAAGAATCTGAGGAGCTTTCTGGGTATCTGTAACTATTATCGACGGTTCATAAAAGACTATGCAAAGAAGGCAAGAGCACTAGAAAGCATATGCGGAAAAAACAATGAGAAAATAAGATGGACAGAGATGTGTGAAAAGGCTTTCGGGGAAATGAAAGAAGCATTGATAACCGCCCCAGTATTGGTATTTCCAGATTTCAGAAAAGAATTTATATTAGACACAGACGCGAGCTTCGATACTATTGGAGCAGTTCTTTCGCAAAAGGATGAAAAAGGACATGAACATGTCATTGCATATGGTTCACATGCGATGAGCAGCCACGAAAAAGGATACTGCATTACCAGAAAAGAATTATTGGCAATATACTATTTTTGTAAACATTTCAACCATTACTTATATGGTAAGAGATTCGTACTGAGAACGGACCATAAAGCTATTACGTTTATGGTAACAACGAAGAAACCAATAACTGCTCAATTCCAGACATGGATCAACTATTTAAGCAGCCTGGATATTAAAATGGAATACAGGAAAGGAACAAGCCATACAAACGCGGATATGCTATCCAGGAAAACATGCGGAACATGTGTACAGTGTATGATGGAACACGAAGACGCAAAAACCGGCAAAATTAAAACCAGAATATTAACAGTAACAGCAGAAGGCGGATATAACAAGTGGCAAAATGACAATATGGAGGTTCAAGAAATAAAGAATAAGTTAGAAAATAAAGATTGTAAGTTCATAATGGAAAACAACACGGTACTAACTAAGAAAGGTAAAATATGGATACCGTCAGATAATAGACAGAGGATGATAAAAGAAGTACACGTATTGCTGTGCCATGCAGGTGCACAGAAAGTAACAAAATATATCCAGAATAACTGCGACATGGAAAATTTAGCAACGGAAGTAAAAAAGGTAATTGAGAACTGCGAAAGATGTCAGAAAATGAAAACGATAACAACCAAGACAAAGGAGGAAACTCAAACAATAAAGAGTACAGAACCATTCGAGAAGATATATATGGATATATGTGGGCCATTGAAAGAAACGTTCAACAAAAAGAAATATATTTGCGGAATCATTGACCACTATAGTAAATACATCTCATTAACGGCCATAAACAAGCAAGACGAAAAAACAATTAGTGAGACGTTATTAAATAAATGGATATTAAAGTTTGGAGCTCCAAAAGAACTTCATGTAGATTGTGGGAAGAACTTTGAAGCAAGAAGTATAAAAGAACTAGCAAAGGCAGCTGGCATTGAATTAATTTTCTCAAGCCCATATCACCATAACACGAATGGTATTATTGAAAGACAATTCAGAACAATCAGAGAGTATATTAACGCGTCATTGAATGAAGGAGGAAGGAAAAACTGGGCTGATATAGTGCCAGAAATAGAATATACGTTAAATGCAACAGTTCAAAAAACAACGGGAGTAAGCCCAGCAGAGATTATATTTGGGAGGAAAATCGACAGAATGAAATGGTACTCGAATAAAGAAATAAATAGAGAAGATATGGAAAAGAGAATAGAGGATAAAACACTAAAACCAAAAATAAGCAAAACAGTGAGAGATTTTGAAATGGAAGATGTGGTCTTGATCAAACAAGAAATTCGAAATAAAGACGATGCAAGGTGGGAAGGGCCGTACAAAGTGATAAAGAAAATACATGAACGGAGCTACTTACTTAAAGATCAAAATGGGAAGATGGTAGTCAGAAATGTTGAGAAGATCAAACATTTTAAAAAAGGGGGATGTGAGGAGTTAAAATTAAAATACTAAATTAAATTAGTTCATGATTAAAATTTGTAAAGTTTTAATTGAAACTTAAATTATTTTAAGATATTAAAATTGAAATGATAATTGAAATTTTAAAATAATAATTTTTAATAAAATTGAAATTCAAGTATGAATGCGATGGTATGTTGATATTTGGTTGAAATTAAAATTTAGAAAATGTCCCAAGAATATTTGTTTATATAATCAGATTTAATGAAATATAATTTTGGATTTAATAGTCTTAGTAATTTATTTTGATGACCGAAGAATTAAATGTTATAGCTTCTAACAATAATAATAATAATAATAATAATAATAATAATAATAATAATAATAATAATAATAATAATAATAAGTAGTTTTACAACATTTATTTCAAAAATACACTGAATGAGATTCATCGATTATGACACCACAACTCTGACATCTACTACAGTTTTTCAAACATAAGGAACAAATAATGATATGGCCACAAGGCAGATATAGAATAGAAACTTCTCGAATTCGACATATACAACATGTAATAAACTGTTTTCTAACTTCATTCAGTAAATTATGTATTGTAATACCAAGTTTATATGCATTAAGAAGGAAGATTTCAATAAGCTCGCGATATTTTCGGAACCTGAAATCCATACATATCCAGAAAACCTTAAGCATGTTAATTTGTGTATGGTTAATATTATTTATAGATATTATACAGCTGGTTAATTTCAACATCGATATATTGAAGCCGAACTTATCAAATAGATTTTGAATTACTTGATGTTTGAAAGATTTATTTATTTTGGCCAGGAATATATAATCTTCATCATTTATTGTTGGAAGTTTATCTATTATTAGAAAAGAATGATCCCAATCAATAGACAATTCTTGTACCTTATTTAAAATAATTAAATTACTAAATAATTATAACATCAAACCTGTGGATCGTTTGAAGACATTGATGAATATTTGTGAATGTTGTAAATGAAGTTATTAGACCTATTTATATATATGTTTCATAATAATAATAATAATGATATTTTTACTTTATTAAAACACTAATAATAATAATAATAATAATAATAATAATAATAATAATAATAATAATAATAATAATAATAATAATAATAATAATAATAATAATAATGATAATAATAACAATAATAATAATACCATTGCGAGTTGTTGAGAGTGAGCAGTACCCTTGTGACCATTACCCATAGGGGGACAGAATATTTTGTCGGATAAACTCGGAGTATATATATTAATACTAATAATAATGATAATAATAATAATAACAATAATAATAATAATAATAATAATAATAATAATAATAATAATAATAATAATAATAATAACAATAATAATAATAATAATAATAATAATAATAATAATAATAACAATACTTGAATGATACCCTTTGGTGAAGGTTTGACCTTAAAATATGACCTTGACTTTTAAAAATATGACCTTGCCCTTTAAAATATGACCTTGACCTTTAAAAAATATGACCTTGGCCTTAAATATATGGCCTTGATGAGTCATCCAATGACCTTGAAAGAGTCATGGTCTTTGTTTCAATGACCTTGGTGAGTCATCCAATGACCTTGAGGAGTCATGGTCTTTGTTTCAATGACCTTGATGAGTCATCCAATGACCTTGAGGAGTCATGGTCTTTGTTTCAATGACCTTGATGAGTCATCGGATGAGTCAATTTGATAGTTGTAAAGGTCATCGGATGGGGGGTGTGCCAGAGGTGACATGTGCCAGTGGTGACACATCCTACTACTACTTTCTAAACTTAATTGTGGTTTAATTTTGAAGTCTTTACATGTTTCAATATAGTTTTCATATGGGAATATATTTTCATTGTTTTCTATATTAAACTCCATTCTATTTACTGAATAATAAGCCTTATTCAATTGAATTTGAATTGATTTTAAATTATCATCTCCAATCTTTTGAATAAGCAAGTTGTTATTTTTTTGAAAAAATGAATCTTTTTCGTTGAATCCAATTAAAATATATCTTGGTCGATATGCTAAATTTGCAATCTTTATAGAGTATGTTGAACCTTCTCTCATGTCAAATACACTACATATTCTATTTAAATAATTTACATTTAAAGACTTGTTAGAATTTAATCTTTCAATGAGTTTAATTTCAGCGTGTGGATTTAATGTCCATTTGGGTATGTGTAATTCAATTGTTGTTAATTTTAATTTACCTTTTGTATCTGCAACTCCATAGAATAATACTTTATCATCTACTATTCTATTATAAAATAATTCTATGAAAATATTATGGAGTGTACGATTATAGTTTTGAAGGAATCCAAATAAATATTTTAATTCAAAATAACCTTCAAATTTTTTAGAGTTTTAAAGTTTTATAGGTTTATGATAACCATAATTTATATCTAAACCATCTTTATCTAAATCACCTTTATTTAGATCAGAGATCCAACCTGTTTATTCACCATATTCATTTTTGTAATCACAACCAGTTAATACAAAATTTAACATTGAAGAATATACACCTGGATTCAAAATATTTTCAACTTCTGAGGGTCCTAATTTTTATCTCATGTTGGAGAAGAAATTTGAGAAGAAATTATTTTCTATCTTTGTTTGCTTCAATCTCTAATTCAATTTTGAAAAACTATATCGCCTGGACGATTTAAATTTGAAATGGAACGAGAGGTTGGACAGATTTTAAGTACATCATTTTTCTTGATTTCATTTATAAACTTTTATCATAATCAAGATTTAATTTATTTTTTTCTGAAATCTCGAGATTTATATTTTTCATTTTTATTATAGAAATTTTGAAATTCTAATATTGAAATTTATAAATTTTTATATTTTTACTATTCATAATGTGACCCTCTAATTTTTAGAATTTTAGATTTTTAGAATTNTGTCATTTAATAGAGGTAAAATTTCATTAGAAAAATCGATTGGCATTTTTTGAAATTTATATTTTATTTAAGATTAAATCAATATTTTTAAATAGTATTTTTTCTACTATAGGGGAAAAAATACTAGATCCATATATTATAATTAATTATACATTAATTTTGTTACGATTGATTTGAATTTTAGAAGTAATGTTTGTTGTAAATTATTTGAATCGGTTTTATTTGATGATACGTTTAAAAATTGATATGAATTTTCAAGTCAAAATTTTCAAATTTTTAATATAGTTTTTAAAGAACAAATAACAATTAATGTTCTGGTTACTGTTTCAAAAAAAACATTTCTTTCCTAAAAATTTTTGAAAGAGCTCATTAAATCTAATTAACGTTAGAACTCTATTTAATAGTCGTTCTATATTTATTAATCTGAATGTGACCTTTTTTGAATACCTTTTTTTTACCTTCTTTTTGAATACAACTTGTGAAAGTATGAAGAATTACAGGATGATACAAATGAATTTCAAGCAAACAGCAAAAACAGAAAACAAATAAATAAATCAAAATGTTGAAGTATACTGAGGGCTAGTATACCACACAGAAGACACAAAATTATGTTTGATTTGGTCGTCTGTATAAAAGTCTTATGTTTGAGTGTGAACATAAATTGGAATTTATATATTCAAATGTAACGCAGTACCAACGAATCGAGTCATTAAAGTATCAAAATTACGAAGGATTTGTAAAAGGTCAAACTTCGAATGTGCAATCAATGTTCATTGTGGAATCCAATACTTATTGGTCATATAGATATGCAAGATCTATTATTCATTGTGAATATATATTTAACATAAATTTGAGTGTTATAACTATTTTAATTTATATTATTTATAATTTTTGAAATTTTTGCCTTAATATAAACTACAAAACAAATTTATTTAAAAAAATTTACAATTTTGTTTATTTGAAATTTTATTGATCGACAATTAAAATAACTAAAATCAATTGAAATTCAAAATTACAAAAAATCGACAATTTTATTTATTAAACTAACGGAAATCAATTCAAACTGATTTTGAAACAAAAACATCACCAATGGACCATAAATATGTTGCCATAACATTAACCATTCGATTTTAATGGGAATTCGTCTGCAAGCAAGAACTGATTGGCAAATCCGTAAAGATAGACGGAATTGATCTTAGAAGCAGTTAGAATGATGCAAAACATAGATAATGCAGTGATTGAACAATAATACAATATGGAACCGAATTTGCAAGGATATATAATACCAATAATACAATTTATAAGAACTACGATAAAATGAAGCCTCATTGTTAGCTTTGATATTTGTTTTAGAGAGTTTATAAAATTTAGATTTCATGGAAGTATCGATGCTAAAAGTGAAGTAATCGGAAAAAGTTGGTGAAACATAGCCTTAAGAAATCAGTATAGTAAATATTACATATAAAACAAATTTAATATCATAATGTAATTAATGTAAATAATTCTATAAAAAATATTTCTATAGATCAAATATTGATTTAATAATATTCATTATTTAAATTTAATCACTTCTTTTAAAGAATTACTAATAAACTTATTACAATAATAAATAACTTACATTGAAAGTTTCTGATGGTTTTGGAGAATAAATCAGAGGAAATTTAACAGTGGATAAATCATGAACACCGATTGTAGCTAATTTTCGATTTTCACAATCTGTTTTGTGAAGCTGCTCTTGAAATTTAATAAATTTTTTTAACTTTTCAGGTGTAAATGACAATTTTTTTACAATAAAATATACAACTTGTGATTTCAATAAATTTCCCCTATTTTTAAAATAACTTTATGGACTGGATCATCACCTGTGATTGTCACTCGTTTTTCAAATTCTTGAGCCGATGACGAATCGCTTTTTTTAATATTGGAATTTCGTTTAGGCTGTTTATTCATATCCAATTTTTTTAAATATTCTATAATAGCTTTGTAAAGATTATCATTTATAAGTTTTTTCAATTGAGTCTTTTCATTTTTCAATGGATTATTCTGTAATTGTAATTGCTTTAATTTCGGAAGTTGTCCTAATTTCGGTAAAACATTATCTATCATATTATTCTCCAAATTTAAATTTTTTAGAACTTTGAGGTGAATTATTTCGTTAGGTATATCTACAATATCATTGTTCGATAGGTCTAAAACCATTAATTGATTCAAAATCAACATATCGTTCGGTATAGATGAAATATTATTATGATCTAAAAACAATTCTTGTAATCCGATAAGACCATTGAATGAAATTATTTCTTTAATTTGGTTATTACGAAGATTTAGGGTGCGCAACTTAGATAAATTTTTAAAAATTCCTGGCATAGAAATTATTTTATTGCAAGATAAGTCCAAATAAATTAAATTAGATAGCAGCGATATTTCTTGTGGAATTTCAGTTATACAATTTTCGATGATTGATAGCTGTGCCAAATTAGACAAATAAGATATTTTAGGTGATATATATAAAAGACCCAATTTAGACAGCTTCAAATAGTTCAACTGTTTTCCAATTTCAAAAAGGCGATCACCAATCGTTCCACCATTTTTTGAGACTTTTTCAGCAATATTTTCTCCTGTTAAAGTTAATTCATGTTTAGATTCGAGTAAACAAATTTGATTTTCTTCCCATTCAGACAGTGACATACTTCAGAATAAAAACAGATAATTGAACTAACGTAAATAAGTTGAGGTTGAATAAAATTTTTATTAATATTTAAACAAACAGATAAATGATTAATCAATTTATATTGAGCATAGAAGATTTTACTATAAATTTGAAATATATTATTTTAAATAAATATTACTATTTATCATTTATTATACATATATTAAATCAGAATATTTTTTTATTTAATTGTCAATTTGTTGAGGTCTGTAAATTAAAATTAAAAATTTAAATAAAATTTAGGATAATAAGTCAAATGGAAAGTAAGCGAGGAAAAAAGGCAAATAAAAGCGGGATCGTGCACAGAATTAATAGTAAAGGAAAGTGCGATGGAAACAGTATTAGAAAATGCAAAAAGCAATTACGAAAGACGAGAATCCGGAAATCCGAGAAAAATCAATAAATGGAAAAATCATCGAAATCGAATGGGAAAAACGGGACAGGTATAGATTAGCTAATGGTCAACAAGATGATGGTTAGGGATTTATCAGAAAAGGGTTAGGAAGGGTCGAAAAACATTCAAACGTATGAAAACAGAAAACGTTAATTAATTAATTAATTGGCTAATGGGAAACCCGAGCCAATGGAGAACCCGAGAGATAAAGGAAACCCGAGCTGGGTAAACAAGAAGAAAGGCAAACAAAAGGAAGATTTGGGCCCATTAGCTTGACACAATGATTAATGGGAAAAGAGTAAGGAGAAGATAGCGCGCGTAGGAAGACCGGTAGGGCCATTAATTATCTGGATTCGTTGGACCATTATGGATGACAGCCGAAGCAAACACGTAGGAGAAAATGTCAAACGAAAGATTGGCTCGGCAATAACCATTTGTCATCCTGATTTCTAGGAGTATATAAGCAAAGGGAAAATCAGAGAAAATCGGCATTCTGCCTCAGCTAGGGTTCGAAGAACTAGACAGTAGGAAAAGTGGTAAACGAATTAGGGAAGTAGGGAAAAGAAGAAATAGAATTAAGAATACGGAAAGGCGAAAAGAGATCAAACCAAACCGAAACCGAGGAAAACGAGAGTCAACAGAACTAAAGGATCAAAAGGTGAATATTGTTTGTTTGCAAAGCATCAACGCCGAGCGGAGAATTGTATAAAACTTTGATCAGTAATTGTAGAGTGATAATAATTTGTGAACCTGTTGTTTCAATATACGTTGGGTCGTTCATTGTTTTAATTTAAAGAACACCAGGAGTCAGAGAGAACCGACTTGAAATAATCCAAAACCCAACAAATTTATGGTTACTTTAAAACATAATTTTACATAATTTATAAATAACAGTATTAGGAAATGACAAAGGCAGTTACGAAAGGCAAAAATCCGGAAATCCGAAAAAAATTAGTAAATTGTAAATTTATTGAAATTGAATCGGAAAACGGGACAGGTATAGATTAGCTAATTTATCAGAAAAAGGTTAGAAAGGGTCGAAAAGCATTCTAATGTGTTAAAACAGAAAATCGTTAATTAATTAATTAATTGGCTAATAGAAAACCCGAGCTAATAGGAGACCCGAACCAATGGAAAACCCAAGAAATGAAGGAAACCCGGGCTCGATTAACGTGGAAAGTAAACAAAATGAGAGTCTTGGAAGGCCATTATCATGACAGCCTGATTAATGGAAAGAAACAAAGTTTAGGGCTATTACGAAGGAGTAGCAAGAGAAGACAATTAATCACGATATGGTTCAAACAACGTTCAAGGAACCGGCTGTCAAACCATTGTCAGATAGGAGCAATTTGGTCAGAAACCAATTAATCAAAGTGATTATTCTAATTTAAAAGCAAAGTCGAAATTCAAAATAATCGGCATTATGCGTCAACTAGGGACAAGAAAAAACTAAGCTTAGGGTAATCAGAAAGTTAGGGAAACGAACGGATAGACTTAGGAAATAATTAAGACATGAGAAGAAAATTGAATTGGAAGTGGACTAGATCAAATAGGAAAAAAGTTCGATTAAAAGGTGACTATTGATAAAGATTTTGACAAAGCATCAGCGCCGAGCGGAGAACCGATTAAACTGGTAATACTCTGTCGTTGATTTTATCATTGGATTGTGAGAGATTTGTAAAATATACGTTGGATAGTTTATTGTTTAGTTAATTACGATTAAAAGGACACGTGGAGTCAGAGGTTACTGACTTGATAATAATAAAACCCAACAATACTAAATAAAAAGGTATCATGGTATTTCTCTTTTTATATTAATTTTATAAGTAATGTATAAAAGTAATTAAGAACTGTTCACACCAATAAAGGATGTCTTAATTTTTGTTTCACTTTTATCTTACTCGTTGAGGGTTTTGGTTGTAGTGTTTAGGGAGTTCAATGGTAATGGGACTCCGGGTCAAGGGTTTCAAATAATAAGATATGCGACGACGAAATTATTGGGGTGTTGGACGTTTTACATGGGGTAATTTCTCTATTGTCAATAATAAAGCGGATGTGATTGGCTGGTATATTGGAGGTGGGTGTAAGGGGGGGGGGGGTTATTTCATCAACAATTTTTATCTGGCGATTACTAGGTTAGTTGGGTGAAGGGTGTTACTAAAAATAGGACTTAGTACTCCTCCGAATTTTATTGGATGGATAGGGTTTGTCACAAAATTTAGTAACGGGAATTCTAAGATCTATATAGTGCGTATAGTTGGGTAAATTATGACTAATGATCGCAATAATGGTATTAAAATAATTTATGCTCATAAAATATTAATAATAAAATAAAAAAATGATCAAAATTACAATCAAATAAATATTAAATACAATAAGAATAAATTATTTAACAGGGTTTTAACTGATTTCAGGTAGGTTGGGTACGATTGTAGAGGGGGTGAATGTCTATATTCAAGATTTATTTCCCGACAATTATAGTGATAATAAAGTGGAGAATAGTAAAACTTTAACAGATCCGCTAAACAAAAATTTTTTTGATATCATTTAAACTCTGATATATTTCAGAAACACCACATTAAAACAATCTTTAATAAGTAAATCATCAATAAATATTTTAGCATATAAAAATATATAATCATTTGAGTTAAAGTTTAGATTTAACTTTACAATTTAATAAATGAGAATATATATGTTAATTTAACTTTTAATTTAAATAAATAAGAATATAAAAACTTTTACTTTAATTTTAACTATAAATAGCTAATATTTTGATTATATATAAAGAATATCTTAATTTATGAATTAATTTAAAAACTTTTACTTTAATTTTAAATATATAATGCTTAATTTAACTTCATTTGATATATATAATTAATTAATTAATATTATACTTTAAAAAAGATTTGCACAATTTAGATACACAATGACTATCATCCTACCACCAATTATAAAAGGAAAGAAAAAAACTATCATAACAACAAATTGACAAAATCATCTTCAAATTTGATTTCGTTGGTTCCCCCCCATCTTTTCCATGATCAGAATATTTAGTTGGGAAAGACATGATAATTCTTTTTGGATCAATTTGTCTCAGTTTATTAAGCTTTTCTTCTTTAGAGTATTTTGAGGATTGAAAGTTAGTTTTATTTGGTTTCATAGACTTCATTAGTCTGTTGCCTTTATCGATGACTTCCAGATGGCTAATTGGGTGGGTTTAGTGATTCCCAGTTTGTGCTATAGGTTTTGTGTTCATTTTTGGAGCTGGCTTCTGCAAGGTCTCAGAGTGACTCTTGCTGACTTTTGGGCGCTTGAAGTAACTATTGATAACTATTCTGCGAAGTGTTATCGAATGTTATATCTGAGATGTTCACCATTTTTATTGATACCATTTAAAATCTGAAATACTAACCATCCTATTCTATAAATCAGGATGATAATCAATGTTAATAAGCACAATAAAATAATAGTAGTAATATTGAACATCAAATCACTAGGTATGCTGTCATACTGTGGTAGTTTATCCAAGGGGGTTGAGATGGTAAAAGGAAAGTAAGCGTTATTCTAAGTGCTAGAGGTACAAGAACTGGAGTAGAAATTTTGGTGGCACGTACCTATGGGCTAAAATTTCTATAAAGGTTATACCGGTCACAAGCATGGTATATCCAAAAATTATACATCTCGTCAAACCTGTATGTCACGAAATAAAGTTTATATATAAGATGTATGCAATATAGTTAAATCAATTTATGCAACATAGTTTGATTAATAAAGTACTCATAAGTAAAATAATACCTATACAGATAAGGAGATTTGGGTACTCGGTTTAGATTACTAAAATTCGGATATATATAATAAAGGCTGCCACCATGGATGTATAAACTATATATGATAGAATCTGGGTATTATGATCCACAAAATTCATACTACAGTAAGATTTATACATATGGAAAATTGGTCTGATGTGCACAATAAAATACTTTATGTACAGGATAAAAATATTTTTGCGCAAGCTTCTTATTAAATGCGATCTACGAGGAGGATGGTAAGATCATTTTGTTTGTTGCGGTATAATTAACGAGATGTTCGTTGAAGAGTGAGTCATAATGATCTGTGTTAAGCGCCACAAGTCTGTTTGTTTTATCTAAAGGCAGGATTGTTAAATCTTTAAGGTTTTAAGTGTTTTATATTACGAGAGAGAGATTTTTGTGTCGAGAGTTTCTCTTTCATGAGATAAGCCTGTTTCTTAACAATGTTCCTAATGTCATTTTCCATATTGTTAATGTTCTCATCGATGTCATTTGGAAGGTTCGGCATGTTGCCGTATGTTCTAAGATTCGGATTGAGGAGACGATTATATTTTTCAGCGATGTTAGAAGATTCTGAATAAGATTCGGTTATTGATTTTTTTGTTTTTAGATGTAATCCAACTTGTCTTCTTGGATTTAATTATGTTTAATTTAATTATGTTGCTTGTTATGGAATGAAAACATTTCTGAACATCATATTTTGGATGGAAGAGCATTTCGTGAACTTCTTGTATTTGCTACTTCAAAAATCAATTTTCATTTCAATAATGAATAGTATCAACAAATAGATGGAGTTGCTATGGGTTCTCCTTTAGCACGAACGATGGCTTCAATTTATTTAGCAAGCTTAGAAAAGAAAATTGCATCTTTCCAATGTATGAAACCCACTGTTTATAAATAGAATGTGGATGATATTTTTCTTATATTTGAAAATCAGAGGCATGTTGATCCGTTTTTGCATTATATGAATAGTTTACATAAAATATTGAATTCACATATGAAACGGAATAAAATCATCACTTGCTTTCTTGGATCTGTTATTGCAACGCAAAGTGAAACACTATGAGACAGAGATTTGTAGAAAACCAACTCATACTGGTTTCTATACTTCATCCGAAAGTTTTTGTGAATTCAAGTATAAAAGAAATATGGTGAAGGGGTTGATTTATCGTTCATGGTCTTTGTCTTCTACTTTTGAAAATTCAGTAAACGTTGTTGACAAAATTGGTTGAATTATTAATGAAGAACGGTTATTCAAAATCCTTTTTATTAATTATGGTAAAAGAGACTGTTGACAAATTTATTAAAATTCCTAAGTATCCATGTTTGAGAAAATCTGGGTGTGATGTTGTTGAGGTGTGTGAGTCTGATGAGTTAAATAAATTAAATAGTGTGAGCAAGGATGATGAGCCTAAATTTGTGTTAGTATTGCCGTACTCAGAAGGTTTTAAGGATAATAAAGTGAGGATAAGAAAGCAGTTATGGAATTTAAACTATAGAATAGTGTCAACTTCATGGAAAGTACGCAATATGTTTATTAATAAGTCAAAAACTGCGGTTGGAAATTGTTCAGATCTCGTTTATCAGTTTACATGTTATGGGTTTACATGCAACAGAAATGGTCATAGATCTGTTGAATGTTATACAAAGTCGAGTTACAAGAAAACAATAGAGAAACAAAGACCGAAAGGAAACAGATACAGTCGGATTAATGGAATCGAAGAAGAAGAGGAAAAGGAATTGTGCGTGCAGAAAAATGAAGATAATTTTAGTAGGATGTACCCAAACAACAGGGCTTCACCAGTAGAGGAGTTGGTTGGAGCCATATACTAACAGAAAAGTGAATGGGATATCTTTTGGGGGTAGGAAGTGGGAGAATGTAGGAATGGTAAGTGAAAAAGTATACAGGTTCCTAGGGAGAGAAAAGTTTGAAGAGGAAGTGGAAAGAATTGGAACAATTGAAACGGGTAGGAGGTAGAAATTGTGTATAACAAGCTACAGGGAAGACCTAGTGTAACAGTAATGATGAATGGGAAAATTTTCGACTGTTTATTAGACACTGGAGCACGAATAAACGTAATGAGTATGAACTATTTTAACAAGTTACGAGGACAACAATTGATAAGAAGCGATGATGAGTTACGTTGTGCAAACGAAAGTACGATAGAGAAAATTGGAAGAACTAATGTTAAAGTAACTATTGGAGATATTTCCAAGGAAATTAGATTCATTGTGGCGGAGAAAGTGACACCAGAGGTGATTGGAACATCTAAAGATTGATGGCGATAATAAATGAAAGGAAATAACAACGAACAGTGGAAACGTGTTTATGGCGGATAAATGGGATGTGGGTCGAACGCATTTAGTAAAACATAAGATAATTACAATAGGTGAACCGATAAACATAAAACCATATCGTCAACCATTAAATTTGGAAACAAAAATTGAAGAAGCAATACAAAAGTTTTACGAAAACGGGAATATGCGGAAATGCAACTCCCATGATCACGCCGTTAATCTACTTATGGAAAAAAGAGAAAAAAGATATTAGGCTATGCTTGGATTTCAGACAACTGAATGCAGTAACAGAGAGGCAGGCATTCCCAACGCCAAACATAGACGAGATGTTAGATTTGTTAGGATGGCCCGTTTATTTTAGCTCAATCGATCTTGGTAATGCATATTACCAAGTGGAGTTAGACGAAGAAGCGCAAGAGAAAACAGCTTTCTCAACAAAGAAAGGGCAATACTGTTTCAATAGAATGCCGTTCGGAATTGCTGGAGCACCAGGTACGTTCCACAAAATGATGATTAAAGTAATAGGAAAATAAATGGAGCAATGGTGTATTTGGATGACATTCTGATTTATTCGAATAGTAAAGAAAAACATTATACTCAGTGAAGTATTAAAAGCGATCGATGAAGCAGGACTAAAGATTAATCCAGAAAAGTGTCAAATAATACAGAAAGAAATCAGATTCTTAAGACACATAATCAGCAAAGAAGAAGTACAGACCGATCCTTTTAAGATTTAGGCTATACAAAACTTTGGGAAGCCAAGTTGCGTAAAGAAATGAAGGATGTGTTAGGCGACGATGTGTTAGTAAAATTAGAAGCATGCAACAAAAGCAAGGACAAATATGAGGGACCATATAAAGTGATCGAGAAAGTGCATGACAGACGATATATAATAATTGTTATTAAATTATTGTTAAAAACCATTTTAAAATTATTTTTACCTGGTTTGTGACTTAGGATTTTGATTTTGTCGCCTTTGGTATGAGTTGATTGGTTGGGATGGAGTAGCACAAAAGTGTGACAATACACCAAACACCACTGAGAACCATTTCCTACAATATAACAAAAAAATCAATAATCTTACATTATAGAAACATACATACCTACTCTGATTTCACGTTGATGTTCTCATTTAGAGTGCAGTCAGATACATCTTATACTATAGATATCTGAAAAGTGGAAGAAAAATTAAAAACTGCACACAAACACAAGACATACTAAAAAACTCATACAAACTTTTGATTCATCGAAATGCACCGCTGAGATACATTGCTATAATAATTCAATTTTAGACAATTTTTGGATAAAAAAAAAAATTTCAAGAGCAGATGAATTTTGTTCAATGTCTTTTCAATCCATATTTGCTTTCCTGAAAGAAGCTCCTCATATTGAGCTCAGAAAAAAAATTACAAAAATTATTTTATTTTTATTATTCGGGGATTTTTCCCAAAATTTTTTAGAAAAGTACATATTTTTGGTAATTCATTTATTTAATTATAATTAAAAACATATCTAACTCACATTTTTTCGAAAATATTCCAAAATACTTGTCATAAAATATCAAAAATCCCTGAAAATTAATTAAAAATAATTTATAATTATAATGTTGACTAAGAGTAAAATTTAAGAACTTGAATAATGATCTCATATCTATATGGATCAAAATTCAAGACCTAAATTTTACTTAAAATTAAATATCTTACCTGAAAGCCATTTCTTAAATGGCTAAAATAAATTTCCAAAAAACAATCATTATCAAATTCATATTCAAATTGATGATGATTAATACAGCCAATTGGTGAGTGAATTGCTTTACACGCCAACCACCACTATACACCCGTTTCCACAATATAAGAGTTTCTATAATCTAAAAAAAAATCGATAAAATTATATTATAGCAACACACAAACTTACCTGTGTGCAAAAATTTAATGTTCCGAATGTAGAAAGTTTTATTATAGGAATTGAGAAAGTGACAGAAAAATAATTTTACATACAAACACAGGACACATAATATAAAATACACGCAAATTTAATATAGCTTTTTTTGTTCCGAAAGTAGAGAGTCATTAACATACTGTTAACATATCATTAATTTAAAATTATTAAAATTCATGGCTGAAAAAAATTTGGATTTTGAATCTGACAACTCAACTTTGAGTTTTCGAGAAATGGACGACAAAACATCGTAAGATCTATTTATAAAATATTTTTGAAGTTAATATTTCTTTAGATTTTCAGATATTTCTTTGGAGACATTTCCATTTTGCGAAGGTGAAGATCTGACAATGTAAGAATTTTTTTATTTAATTACAAATAATTAAAATATTTTACAGCATATCAGATATTTCTAGTCAAACGTCTTTGTGTGAAGATATTCAACAAGTTCCATCGACATCTTTGGAATTGAAGAAAAATATTCGAAAATCGTAAATTTTAATAACTTATTTTAGAAAAATAATATTTTCAAAGAATTTCAGAAAATGACAAAATCCGTCTCATCAATGCATATGAAAATGGAGAAAATTATAAAGATTTTGGAAGATTACTGGGAATCTCCAAAGAATCGATTGGAACCATTATTTCTTAAAAAATAAATGTGTTTGGTGATTATTTTTTTTCTTTTTAGTTCAAAATATATATAACTTACATTTTATTGAAATAATTCCAAATTCATAACATATCATAAAATACCTAAAAAAGCACCTGAAATTTAATTATCAATATATTATAAATATATTATAAATGCTGATTACAAGTAATATTTAAGAGCTTGAATAATGATCTCATAATTATATGAAATCAAAATTCAAGCCTTAAAATATACTTAAATTTAAAAAACTTACTTCGAAAACCGTAAATAAAATTGAATTGAGAATGAAAAAATGAAATAAACATTCTCATAAATGGTGAGTCATCGATTGATGAACACACCAACATGCATTATAGAGACTTTTAACATGTGGAAACGGGTGTAGAGAATGTATCTCAGTGGTGTTTGGTGTAGTTGCGATATGTGTAATCGTGTTTGATCAGTACGCTAGGACAGTTACCATGTGCGTGTGTGTGTTCAGTAGCACATAGCAACACCATTTACATGTTTATACCACTCATTGTTAAAATCTGATAAAATTTCTCATGTTCGATAACATTTTCTTTCCACATCTTGCTATATAAATCAATATTTTTATTAGTGGGAAATTCGTAAATGAATTGAATACTCATGATCCTTGCAGAGGTTTATCTGAAAGTATTGATCTTATTTTTGATGTTGAAGTTAATATGTTGTAAAATTCAGAAGGTAAAAAAATTAGATCTAAGTACACTGATCAAAAATATGTGTTGGTATTACCTTATTCTGAGGGCTTCAGAGAATTCAAGCATAAGATCCTTAAACATGTAGATCAGATTATATTTAGGATTGTTTCATTTTCTAGCAAGGTTGGTAGCATGTTCACTATTAAGTCCTCATGTCAAGTTAGTCTGTGTTCAGAACTCGTATATCAATGTTCATGTTCATTGAAGAGACTGCCCTTCATCTCTGATTCGAGTTTTTGAGCATTGCCGACGGAATGGATTGTCCCACATTAGTGATCATTTAGGAAGTATACTAGTAAAAAAATGTATTTCTGATTTTAAGATCTTTTTGAAGAGTTTGAGTAATTATTGGGAATGAGTACTGTGCGAGACTTTGTTAATTATGGTGGGTTACTGATGATCAAATATTTTGCTCTTTAGTGCTGTTTCCAGCGTAACCCAGAATACAATTTATAGCTGACCACTTGATACCCGTTGAGCAATCAACGTTGGTACTGTATCAAGGGTTTGGGTACTAGCAAAAAGTGAGCACGTTTAACATACTATAATTGTCTAGCACCCACTGGGGTTCACGGACTACCGTTAGAAGGTTTATGTCCGCTTTACATGGTCCCTGTCGTCGGATAGTGCTCCCGATAACCTGTTAACGTGTCTTGTACTCTTCCACAGTGTCAGCTCACCCTACCATTCGTATAAATCATCATTATTCATGGGTCAATCTGTCATACCTTCCCTGAAGATGGGCCAACTTTTCCGTCTTCATTGGATCTCCTTGCGTCTGGCATCTAAATGAGATTCGTTACCTAAAGTTGTCCATTGCCCTACTTAATTATGGTTTAAATGCTCATCGCGTCTAGTCCACTCTGTCAACCTATCCCGACAAGCTACCTAGACCGCTTTATCACACCATTCCACGAAAATTTTCAACTAGTCTAAATTTTAATCTTATATTAATTTAGCCTAAACTAATATTCCATCGGAAAAATTAAAATTTTATAATAAATTAAAGTAATAAATCTTTAACCCCAAATTAATAAATTAAGTTAGTGAAAAATTAAAATTTTATAATAAATTAAAGTAATAAATCTTTAACTTAAATTAATAAATTAAGTTACATTATTAAATATTTGTTTTAAATGATGACGTGATAGTCATTTACTTATCACCCCAAAGCGGTGAATTTAAATTTTTATATTTATTTAGGAATTAAATTTTTAAGTAATTATGTATGAAATTGCCACTGTGTGCGACCTCGCTGAGAAAGAAGCACTAGCATCGAACTTTGTTTTCGAAATGCTTGCTTCTTCCTCAGTTGCGGTAGTCATCAGCGGCACGATCCACATTTTCCTCTCGTTCAGCTTGGTAATTTATATTGTTACATTTATTTTCACTAATTTTCAGGTACAAGTTAGCAGGAATTGTTCCCTTTTTAGGTTCTGGTCACTCGCTGTGGCTATTTTAGTAGAGTGTGTAGAGGCTTATTTTTAAATATTCGAACGGAAAGTTTACAACTAAAATCGATTTTAAACCTGAAGTAGAAACCCTAGTCGGAGCACATGGGTATAAATTACTTAGTAAACTTTTCAGGAAAAGGTGAATTTCCATTCATTATTGGAATTCTATCGGCTCTCAAAACGAACAATTTGCACAATAAAAGTTCCTATTTTGTTTAGTTAATTTTTTCCTTTTATTCATTCATTCTTATATTTTCTTATTCTATTTATAATAATAATAATAACATTGATAGCAGTAATAATAATAATAATAATAATAATAATAATAATAATAATAATAATAATAATAATAATAACATTGATAGCAGTAATAATAATAATAATAATAATAATAATAATAATAATAATAATAATAATAATAATAATAATAATAATAATAATGATAATAATAGTAATAATAATAATAATGATGATAATAATAATCGTAGTACTAATAATAACACTAAGGGCAATAATGAGAATAATAATACATGCACAATTATAAAAATAATTTTAGGATTATAGGACGACTAGCAATAACCTTAATTCTTGTTATTATACAACTTGGAGTCTTTAGGGGGAAAGGTGGTTATATTTTTATAAGGTTATTTTGTAAATCTATATATACATACACACATCCACATATATATACATATACATATACACCCACACATATATACATATATGGATATAATTTAAATTAATAATATTGATGTCGTTTTCAGGGGGGTGGGTGTTACTAAAAATAGATTTTAGTGATTTTCCGTAATTTTATTGGAAGATAGGGCCATTGAAACTAAATTTAGAGATAGGGGAATCCCAAAATCAATAATTTGTTTTATAATTTTATTTTTATGAAATAAAGATAATTATTTTAATAATATAATAATAATAATAATAATGATAATAGTAATAATAATAGTAAGAGTGATAATGTTACTGGTAACAATGCTAATAATAATAATAATAATAATAATAATAATAATAATAATAATAATAATAATAATAATAATAACGATAATAATAATAATAATAAATGTAAATTTATATTTTTATAAGATTACTACATATGGGGGGGGATCATTTACGAAAATTTATGGAATTATTTTTTTTTTGGTTTGAAATATAATTTGACTCTATACGGAGATGATACAATTCAGTATACCTAAGGAATAGTTAATGGCTACATGATTTGAAGGGGGTCATTTATGAAAATTTTCAATTTATATTTTAAAATATAATATAAGTTAAATATATATTAAGATAAGCTAATTTAGTACATTTAGGTGGTAGTTGATGACTATATGGTTTACGAGGGGGTCTTTGATGAAAAATTTTCAACTATGATGTTAAAGGCAATCTAAGTTAAGTTAAATTTATAGTTTATATTTTAGAACTAATATAATTTTATAATTTATACCTTTAAGTTTATAATTTATATTTAGTGAAGTTCAATTTATAGTTTATATTTCTAAAGCTAATATAATTTTATAATTTGTATTTTTAAGTTTATAATTTATATTTTTATGAAGTTAATTTTATGGTTTATATTTTAAAGCTAATATAATTTTATAATTTATACTTTTAAGTTATAATTTATATTTGGTGAAGTTCAATTTATAGTTTATATTTCTAAAGCTAATATAATTTTATAATTTGTATTTTTAAGTTTATAATTTATATTTTTATGAAGTTAATTTTATGGTTTATATTTTAAAGCTAATATAATTTTATAATTTATACTTTTAAGTTTATAATTTATATTTGGTGAAGTTCAATTTATAGTTTATATTTCTAAAGCTAATATAATTTTATAATTTGTATTTTTAAGTTTATAATTTATATTTTTATGAAGTTAATTTTATGGTTTATATTTTAAAGCTAATATAATTTTATAATTTATACTTTAAGTTTATAATTTATATTGGTGAAGTTCAATTTATAGTTTATATTTCTAAAGCTAATATAATTTTATAATTTATACTTTTAAGTTTATAATTTATATTTTATGAAGTTAAGTTAAATTTATAGTTTATATTTTAAAGCCAATATAATTTTATAATTTATATTTTTATGAGGTTAAATTTATAGTTTATATTTCTAAAGCTAATATAATTTTATAATTTATACTTTTATAATTAACTTAGAGTTATAATTTATAATTTTTATCGTCAATACAAATTTGTAATCTATAATTTCAAGAAATTAAATTTATAATTTATACCTTTATAACTAATCATAATTTATATTTTGAAGAAATTAAATCTATAAGTACAATTCACATTTTTATGAAATTGAGAGGATAATTTATACTTTTATGGGTTTACGATTTGTATTTTTATAGTTAGTTTAGAGTCTATTCAATTTAGTGTAGAATAATGTGAAGATGTTGTCCGAACTTATAAGTTATAGATATAATATTAGTAGTTTATAGATAAAGAGACTTTGTCAATATGTCTACGGGAATTTGCGCATACCAAGACCATTACGATAGAGAAATTTAGTTTGCATCAAAATAGGTTATTTTGTGGGCATCCATAGATATTAGTTCGCTTACCGGTGCGATTGAGATTATATCATCTTAGGTCCTACTCATCGCATGAACTTTAGGTTGCAGTATTCTTACAGGGAATGGTTCAAAATTTTTAAGTCTTTAATTGCCTTAAAAATTTTTGCGCAGGGATCTCCCTGTTATTTTGAGTTAATTAGTTTCTTAGGTTCACCTCGACTTTATCGTTTAAGAGGGATTCATTTAGAAATAACCAGCTACACTAACATGTTCTATTGTGTGAAATTTGAGTCAGGGGATATTCCCCGTTTATCAGTTCCTAATGTTGTGTGCAAAATAGTATAATTTAAGTGTTATTTTAGATATGTAAGTTAACGAAAAGGTCAATTTAATTAAAATTTACCTACTTTCCCGACTACACTGAGTACGGTACGATAGGCCCTATTGTAATATGTATCCACAATTAGTTTCCCATAATTATTTCGTCCGCATAGTCCCTGTGACTATGCCAACTACCAAGAAGGATTTATACGCCCTACTCATGGTTAAACACCAATAGTTCGTGGCGACCTCTGGTTAAGATTATGATTTTAGTGCATGTAGGGTCGAGGACCCGAAATCATTATGAACTGTGCATGCATAAATGATAAAGTGCATAGGTGCAGGTTTGGCTGGGATCTCGCTTCAAAATCATTGATAACCGACGATCTCATTCAAATCTACACCTCTATAATTAAATAGAAATAATGAAAACAAGGTTTCAATAATAATAATTTATAATTCACAATGAAATCGTCCTTACTTACAATCTCAGAAAAAATCAAAATCAAAAATTTGGCATAAGAGTAAGCATTAGCATTTGCATTTTTTTTCTTGCTTAAAAGTGACGAAATGTGTCAGTTTATATAGCCTCTGTTTGACGTGTAAGTATACATGCGTGCATTGATGCAGTAAAACAAATTCAGATTATTTTAATTCTCGAACATTCGATTTTTAATTTTTATCGATTTTGATGGCGATTTTTCAGTAAGAATTTTTGTTTTTATTTTTGAAATTTTATTTTCGAATTATTTTTTATTAAATTTGCCTCCATGATGGATTTCAGCATTTCCAGAACATTCCATGCTAAATTTAATCTATTTCTTATTTTTAAATTGTTTTTTATGATTTCTTTTCTAAAATATTTATTTTTTAAACTAAAATATTTATTTTTTATAAATTTTATTTGGTCGTTTGGCCGTCATGATGGATTTCGCCATTTTTATGAATTGTTCTGGATTTTTATTCAAAATATCGATATAATTTTCTTTACGTAAGATTTTATGAAGATTTTCTTGAATTTTCTTTTTTAATTTTTACTAATCGCCTTTATTCGAATTTGTTTTTTGTTGTTTTATGTCTTTCGGTTATATTTGAGGAAGTTTTCGTGTAATACTTCTTGCTCGTGTTTTATTTTATTTTTAATTCAGATGTTTTATTTTTGGGTATATTATCTCTCTATTATCATTGTTTACTTGGTGTTTTATATATTTTTATTTAAGTAAACTTAATGCTGGGTATGCGTGTTGTGTACTGACACATTTCGTCCCATTCCCAACTTTGGGTCTAGAAATCAGTTCTAGCCCAACAATTAGATCTTTCAATCCTATAATTAATATTCAAAGTGCCCAGTCTATTTTGAAATTTATTTAAACAATTTAACTTGTATATTTATTATTTTGGATGATGTTGTTGTTTGTTAAGTTTTTGTATAAAACAATTTTTAATTTCTAAATATAAATTTAATTTATTTTTTATATCAATTGAAAAAAATATTTTTGTATTAGAATGTTATCAATTTTGTGAGTTTTTTAAAATTAAAATAGTTTTGGTATGATTAAAAAATGTTTCTTAAAATTTGATTAAAATATCTTTTAGTTTGATACAGTTTCATTACGATTATTAGTTGTAAATTGGTTTGAATATTATTATTTTCATATGGTTGTTATCAATACGATTCTTAGCCTAATGAAGACTGTTAAAAGGTCGAAATATATAGCAATGTCATATTTATATACTTAGTTGGCGATTTTCTATTGTATAAACTTTGCCTTCTTTCTTTGATTAATAAATAAAATGGAAAAGAAATCATTGGTGAAATTTGAAAAAAAGTTCTTATAATACAATAATGATAAAGTGATAATCAGAACTTTTTGCTAGGAATAATGTATTTAATGAAAAAAATATTCGACTATAAGATAGTCCTTGTCAATCTTATAGTCGAAAATTAAATACATTATTCGCAGCAAAAGGCTTAAATTATCACTTTATTGTTTTAAATAATAAATGCTGATACCAAGAAATCATCACTTTATAAATACAATAACGATAATAATAATATCAATACAAATAAATTTATGATTAATAAATCTAAAACACCTGCTGCAAATATTGTGCTTTGTGTTCTAAAATCATTAACACCGAAACAATTGTTATAAGTGATGAATAATAATATTATAAGTAATCAGATAGGCGGTTCACTAGATATTGACGGTGAATTAGAGATTCAGAGAGATATTATGGGTACCCAAAAAGTATAAAATTATATCTAAATAATCAAAATTTATTTCAAATTTCTTTCAAAAATAATATTATTGAGAAATTAAGGAGAGAATTTGAGAATATGGAGCCTATGAAGATACAACCTACCATTCTCATACAGATTGAGGAAGATGGTGAAATTAGAAACAACTTTTTCTCTACTGCTAAAAGTTTTTTCAGACTATTTTCAGCTTGAGAATGTTACTAAAAATATAGAAAAATTTACATATTTAGGGCGCGGATCGCGGCTAGTTAAATTTAGATTGATTTATTTTATCATTACAAAATTATCATATATAAATAGGTTATCATATCGCAACTAAATCCCAACACCATCATCTTTAAAGGTCAAAAAAGTTATTGTGAACGTCCAAAACACTGATCATATGTGTTGTGTACGATTCAGATATTCTACCTTTGACAAAATCTGTTTTTAATTATACTATTGTAATTTTGTTACAAGCTTAGATGATTTTGAAAACACATATTATTTGACTCAGATTTGAGATGGAGTGAATAACTTAAAGCTCCTGAGATTTAGTATGAAACTTTTGATTTGAAACTTGACATATCTTTCGGTGATTTTGTACAAGATTAGAACCATTGATTGATACCTGGAATGTTTTAATCTTTTTGAATATAATTGAACCTAGTGGATATAATTTTTAGGCAAAAAGACTAATTAATATGAAACGACAGAAAAAGTTAATTGTTTATAATAAATAAAATAATCAAAAATATATAAATAAATAAAATTAATTTAATTCAAGTTTCAAATGCTTTGCCATGTTATCATTGTTTTCATTTTCCAATTTACGTTTCAATCTCAATTTTGATTTTTCTTTTTTCACTAAATTCACTAAATTATTTTTTTCTGTTGTTTTATTTGTTGATTTTAAATTTGTAGAAATATTATTTTGTCTATCATTTTCAGCTAATAATTTTTCTTTAGTCTGTATCCAATATGCAACTGTATTTCTTGCAGTGTTAAAACTAGAAACTATATCAGAAATGCTTTCACCGTTTTCGTATCTTTTTATTGCTTCTAGCTTCTCACTGTTTGAAAAAATTTTCTTATTTATTGATTCTTTCGCATTCAAAGTTTTTAATAATTTTTCTTTAGTTTTTATCCATTTATAAATTTGACTTTCATTTGCATTGTAAGTAGACGCGATTTGGTCAACTGATTCGCCGTTTTCATATTTTTCAATAGCTTCGAGTTTTTTAAGTAAATCTTTTTTGTTCTGTTTAATCTTTTCTTCATATCTTATCCATTTGTAAATGGATCCTGTAGTGGTATTACATCTTTTGGCAATCTCCAAAGTTGGAACCTTATTATGATACATTTCTATAGCTTGTTCTTTTTGTTCAAATGAGTGCTGAGGACGGGTCAATGGTGAATTTATTAACTTTTGTAAATGGTCTCTATTTTTGAGCCAATTATTAAAAGTATTTTTGTATATTTTAAACATTGTTATGATTTCTTCAATTGGTTTACCTTCTTCATACATTTTAACAGCGTTTAACTTTTCTATGTTTGTATATTTGATTTTCGGCAAAGAAATGTCAGTTAAATTTGTGTAATAATTTTTATGTTTAATCCAATTATAAACAGTACTTAAGACTACATTATAAATTGATGCGATCTCTTGAATGGATTTGCCTTCTTTATACATTTTAATTGCTTCCAATTTTACATGAATTTGAATCATTTTATTCGTAGAAGTTCTGATTTCTTTCCTGTTGTTTTCCACTTGATCAGATCCTAATGGCTGGTTTGATTCATTTGTCGAGTTTATCATTGTATTTATTTTTATTTATTATTTATTCTATAAGTATTCATAGAAATTTTTATAAGTATTTAAATATTTTTTCATTTTCTTATTGGTTAATTTATTTAAAAAAAATAATTTAATTTAAATATTTATGAATAAATAGTTAACTATACATGACAACGATTTAATTATAAGAAAGCGCCAATCATGATCCTGGGATTTTCAATGCAAAAAAGGGTCTACCCTAAAAAAGCATGGTAAATTAAGGATAAATGGGTAAATTATTGGTCTAAAAATTCAATTACAGTAAATTATGGGCTCAGATTTTTGAATTAAAGTAAATGATGGGTCTAAAAATTAAATTAAAGTAATCAATGGGTTCAAATTTTAAATTAAAGTAAATTATGGTCTAAAATATTAAATTAAGGTCCAAATTTTTAAATTAAAGTAAATTATGGTCTAAATTTTTGTGAATTAATCAATGGGTTCAAATAAGTAAATTATGGTCCAAATTTTTAAATTAAAGTAATCAATGCTCAAAAATTTTAAATTAAAGTTAAATAAGTAAATTAAAGTTATAATTTTTAAATAATTAAATTAAAGTAATGTAATAAGTAATTAAAGTAAGATTTTAAAATTTATTAACAAAAAGTTGGAATAATAATCAATGTAAAGAATTTAAATTTTTTAATGAAAATTTTAATGGAATTTTTCATAGATTTATTTTTTAAGTCGATTTTTAATAGAAATTTTTATGATAAAATTTTTAACTTAATTTTTTATGAAATGTTTTATAGATAAATTTTTTAAGTCAATATTTAATGAATTAATTTTCAAAGACAAATTTAGATAAAAATTTCAATGATAATAATAATAAAAAAATAATATTAATAATATTAATAAAAATAGTAATAATAAATAGTTAAACATACATGGCAATGATTTAATTATAAGATAACGCCAATCAAACATTCTTTTCACGATTAATTTCGACAGTTTTCCTGTCATCATCAGGTCGGATATAATAACTCATTAAATAAAGGATTTTAAGCAAATTTATTAATTATATATAAAAAAATGTTTTTATTTTATAAAAAAAATATAATATTTTTTTTTAAATTTTAACATTTAAAATTTAATTTAATAATTTAAAAAAATTTTTATTAATTATTTAATTTAATAAAACAATCAATACATACAATATAAAAAACCTATTTAAAAACTTATTTAAAAACACTCAAAACAGAAGTATTTACTGTATTCTACACATTAATTTTCGGATTTAATGATTTTATCAACAACGCCTCACAAATCACACGTTCCCAATAATTATCGAAATTTTTTAATAAAATTTTATAATCAGACATACCTATTTTAATCTTACAGCCCTTATTGTGCTCACCAATATGGGTCAAAGCCTTCGGTCTACAATGTTCTGGAGCTCGAATACAGAGATGACGGGAAGTCTCTCCAATGTATGTGGCATTACACCCATTACTGATAAACGAGATCGGAACACAATTCAACCGGAGTTTTTGACTTATTATTAAACATATTGCGTATTTTCCATAAAGTTGACACTATCCTATAGTTTAAATTCCCTAACTGCTTTCTTATCTTCACTTTATAATCCTTGAAACCTTTTGAGTACGGCAATACTAACACAAATTTAGGCTCATCATCCTTACTTACACTATTTAATTTATTTAACTCATCAGACTAAAATAGTTTTTTAGCTAAATATTCAGTTTGCGATCCATTAATGTAAAATTGAATCGAAGAAGAACCAGTATCTGTAATTGAATTCTTTGGTTATATATCTTCAAATGCTCCATGTTCAATTACTGCTTGGGTCGAAGGTCTATCGAAAAGCATAATTCTGATTTAGCGCTAATCATTTTTCAAAGATGGTACCATATCCTTTCATTCTTTTGTTTATATGTTTCTTCATAATTTTCGTCGTTTAAGTGTTCCGCCATTTGGTTCTTTTTGTTCTTCATTTTTAAATACATCGGATACTTTATTAATTACTTCAGGTAAATGTTGCATCACAGCAGGTAATGAATCTTTAATTTCAGAAATTGCATTTGATTTTAAAGCAGGCAAGATTTTTGAATTATTATTTATTACGTCATTAGTTGTTTTCAAACAAAATTTCCAATTCGTCTAAGAATTGGGAGTGCAAATCTACCTATTGTATTCAACCAACTTGTTCCATATTGTTTACCTACAAAATATGGTAAATCACCGCCCGATTGATTACTACTATAAAAATTTTTTATGTCAGGATTAGTATGTAATGTCAAGTATGTTTTATCTTCTTTTCCAAATATGTATTTTCCACTATCATCTCGTATATTGATTTCTATATTGTTTATATATGAAGACGATACTGACAAGTACATTAGATTCTTTTCAATTATTTGTACTAAATCAACTTTTTTATGTTTTTCAACCCAAATTCATTTCAATAGAGGAACCAATGTATCACCAATAAATTCGACACTAAATTTACTAGCTTCATTATTTGGATGAGTCTGAGGACAACTATTAGAAGACAAATTCACATAAAAATCTTTTTTAATCATTTATTTTACCAAAGTGTGTTTTTGTATCTTTACTAAATTTTATTAATTTTCCGCTATCATCACGTATATTGATTTCAATGTTGTTTATAGTAGAATTAGAAATTGGTAGATACATTGTATTTTTCATTTCTAATTGCCCAATTTCTTCTTGTTCGTATTTTTTTATCCAAATACATTTCAATAACGGAACTCTTACATTGTCATTAACTGACCGTGTATTTCAGATAAAGTATTAATGTATAATTCATCTTCGAAATAATTTTCAAATTTTGTTTTTTCAACATTTATAATTATACCAAATTGATCAATTGTTTTATCTTCTGTAAATTTTGGTAATTTAATTCAAAAATGATCACTATCACTAATAAGTAGGGTTGTTAATATCGGTTTTTCGAGCAATCCGATTATCGTTTGTATAAATCCGATTTTAAACCGATTATCATTTGCACTTTGCATAACCAAAGCTACTTACATTATTACTATTCACGCACGTGTATAGTATAATTAGTTTTATTCAAAGTTTATACTAGGGTTGTTAAACGAAAATCGGAAATCCGATTTTCGATTTTGAAAACGATTATCGGTTTCTTTATTTCACAAAACGATAATCGGTTTTGTTTGTCTTTTACATATTATACAGATAAATTGAATGCCGGGAATTTAATTTTGTTCATTGTTTACTACTGTATCCATTCAATTTTACCGACAGAAAGGGGCAGTTTTTTTCAACTCGTCAAAACTCCTTACAACGTGTTTGTACATGAGTCAATCTTTTCAATTATCCCCATTCCTGTAACAACGGC
>CAUHTR010008069.1:100604-141676 GCA_959609185.1 Schmidtea polychroa
AAAAAAAATGAAACCATTTTCTGATGGAGAAATAATTTAAAAAATGTATATTACTAAACAAGTACATTTTCGTATTCTCCTTCCCAATGCAGTAACATCAAACGTCAAAATCTGTCTAAATGTGAATTTTCTATTTAGGTTGTAACAATGCCAAATTTACGTAAACATGAATTACAACATCATAAAATAAAGAAAAAAAAACAAAAATTGGTTATGTCTCTTTTTATCATTGGAAATTATTTTATGAAGTTACTTTACATATTACGTAATCATTATACGAAGACATAAGAAATTTGTTTCGAATTTAAAGTCTTAAAAATCTGAAATATATAAAAAATCATTTTCATACTTTTTACCCAAAAAAAATAAATTTCAAAATTATTAAAATTTTAACTACATTTAGATAATTAAGCAATAAAAGAATAAGTTAAAAATATTCCAATCAATAATTAATTTAAAAAATATTCCAATCGATAATTAATTTAAAAATTATTTTTAATTTTTCAATAATTTAATAATTCTATTCAAAAAAAGTTTTTCATACAGTTTAGCTATGTTTTTATTGGATTAAAATTTGTTTAAAAATAATTAATTTGATTATTTATTTATAAAAAATGGAGTCTTACCTAGATATATTTACAATTATACAGAAATGGTATCACGAATTATTCCAAATTGAAATTGAAATTCCCGAAGATTTTGATGATGGAAGAAAATATTTAGAATTTCTTGGTTTATGGTAAAATATTTAAAACTATTTTTTTGTTTTACTTAATACATAGTATGGAAATGAATGTTTTTGATGATAAGAGAAAAAACTTTGAAGAACTCAACAATATTTTAGACAGTTGTTTATTGAATAATTAACTTTTTTATTTAAAAATTTTAGATTTTTTCCAATTTCAAACAAACCAAATATTAGATTATGAAAGTATATTATATTCTCAGTCTTTTGAGGATATAATTATTGTAATAAATAGCCTTTATTTTTGGTTTGATGTTTTAACTATTTCTAGATCTGTATTCTTATTTTCTACATTTATAAATCCAAACTTGGACTTCCAAAATTTTTGAATCAAGAGGATAAGAGAATTTTATGCACATTATCATCTCCATTAATTGAAATTACCAATTTCAATCTTCCCCCTTCGTCTGAGGCATTTGAAAAGGCAATAAATGTGGTTTCAAACTTTGATATTTCACCAAATATCTCTATATCCAGCGATGAACAATTTACTGTTTTGGTAAATAAATTCATTTATATCTTGATAATATATTTATTTGTTTTAATTTATTTAACCAGGATTCCCCAAGGAAACTTCGAAGACTCGAAGATGATTTGAAATTTTTGCAAAAGGAATATGAAATTATTCAAGAAGAATACTACCAAATAAAGTCAACAAGTTCAAACACGATGAAAAAATTGGAAATTGAGAAAAGAAAGTTAATCTTAGAAAACAAAGAACTATTGGAAAAAAATGAAGAGTATTCTCTGACAAACTTAAACCTTCAAAATTTAATAAATAAATTAGAAAAAGAGTAATTTGAGTAAATGGGATAAAACTTATTAATATTTTGTTTAAAAAAGGAATAAGAAACAAAACTCAAATGTCGAGGAAAAGAATTGTGAAATTAAACAACTAGAAATGTCGAATGCAAAATTATTGGAAGACATTGAAAAGCTAGAACAAAACAGAAATTCTAAAATATCTATTTTAAACCAAAATCAAATCATGGATGAATCGTTTTTCATGGAACAGTTAGAAAGCCTAAAATCAGAAAATAAAAATCTTAAAAATCTTATTCAAAACAAAGTTCTCTTAAAACTAAAAATTTGGCGGAGAACAAAGATTCTGAATGCGAAGAGTCTGACTATGGAGTATTAGAAATTGAATCTGGTAGAGATTTTATATTATAATATTATCTTATAAATTTTGAATTAGATGTAGGAGAATCGTTAGACATTTTTTATAAAAAAGAAATTATCCAAATAAAAGAAGAATTTGAAAAGAGTAAAAGAGAACTCGAAGGAGAGAAAATAAAATTAACTTCTTCTCTTTGCTATGAAAGATCAACAGTGCAAAATTTGCGAGAACAAATTGATGTAAATATATTTTAATTAACATCTAATTATTTGACATATTGCTCCAGGTTTTAATTGGCAGAAATGAAAGAACTGAGAGAGAAATGGAGAAAATATCACGGGAATTAGAAAACCTTAAGACTCTATACAAATCAGTGAATAAAGAACATAAAGAATTAAGTCTACGATTTTGTAATATATTATTACCATAAATATAGCTTTATAATTACCTCGCCGTAAATTCAGATGAGAAAAGTAATTATTACAAAAATTCAGTTCAATCATTGAGCAAGAAATATTTAAGTCTCAAACGTCATTACAAACGGGAAAAGCATGAATTCATTAAAAGAGAAATTAAAGACCAAACAGAGAAAAACCGACTAAAAGTCTATTGTAATCAAATAAAAACCAATTTGAAAAGTCGAATAGAACTATTAGAAACTCAAAACAAAAATCTCGAAGAAAGAATTTACCAATCTCATCGAGAATTGAATGAGAACATCGATGAGTATAATGGCATATTGAGATTGGCAATAAAAAGACATGGATGGAGCAAAGAACATGCCATCGAATTGTTGTATACGGTAAATCAGATGAAAGAAAAATGCAATAAGGTCTTGTCACATAATCTCATAACCACAAACCCTACAAATAGATATCGTTACCCATCAGAATATTCAGAAAGTTTGTCTATGAAAAGTACTGATTCAAATTTAAAGATATCATTAAGAAATAGTCGTGTCATCGGAGAGGTAAGATTTTACAAAGAATTTTTCTCAGTAAAATTATTTTTAGAGAAATATTTCGAATGTATCAGTAAAAGAAAAAAGCAAACAATTTAATGAATCCATTCCAATTCAAAACGAGGAAAGCTTAATCAAGTCACACCAAATGGACAACCGGCCTCATAAACATACTGATAGATACAGAAGACCACCAACAAATACAAATGTAATAAAACGGTTGTTTCGCTATTATAATATAATTTAGACATTTAGTATTCAAATTTCCGATATTTCATGTGATATTTCTTTGAGAGAATGTAATTATAAACGTAACAAGAGTTGTTTTCAAGGTAAATGAAATAGGTATTAAAAATCTTTAGATTTGACAGCTTAATCTTTTCTTTTAGTTCTATGCAAACGACTGAGAAAGATACTCGAGAGTAGGGGTACTGCATTCTAATTTAATTTCAAAAATGTTTGTATTTCTTTAATAAATTTTCTTTTTTAATGTTATTTTGTTGAAAAAAAGAAATTAAGAACTCCTGGACCTCTTGATGCGACTTTTGTTCATCTTAAACAATTAAATAATGACAAGATTTAATTTATTTAAAACAGATTTATTAAGTTTGAATAAATTGAGGCAAAAGTGTAGAAAGAACTGTAAAATAATTAAGCGAAAATTCAGAAAAATAAAACAAAGTAAAAAAAATTCATTAAAAAATTGAAAATATTAAAATTTAATATTTTTCGAGGAAACAGATATGTGATGCGGGTAACAAATGATGAAATTAATACAAATAAAATATATTTAAATCGACGGAGGTCTTCTATATAAAGTTAATGAAAAAATAAAAACAAATTAATTTATTGAAATCTAATTAGAAAAAAACCCGATCTTGATATTGACGGCCAAAATGTCACCTCATCAAGCTAAATAGAATTAATTCAATTTTTGTAAAGATTTCAGTTTCTTATGGAAAATCAAATTAAGAGAAATAATGCATGAAAGGCAAAGAAATAAAAAACCAACCTATGTTGTTGAAACTATTGAAATGAATTTTAAGTTCAAGAATGATTAAATGAAAGTTGGAAAGAATTAACCCTTTAACCACTAAAACCGTCTACAGACGGTATTCATAAAAACCCCATTCAATTCAAATCAAAACATTTTCGCGTTCCAAACAGTAAGACCGTTTTTCGTCTGTAAAACTACACACCACAACTTGCAGGTTTGAACACGATCAAACACATGGTTTGCCTGTAACGGTCAGTTTGGTTGAGTTTGGTTTGTTCTCGTAATTTTATTTCAGTGGTTTAAGGGTTAAGTGAAGCCTAACCAACTTTGTAAAGGTGTTTATCCATTGCAGATCGTATAACAAAATGTGTATTGACAAGTTTGAATATAATCTGAAATTTGTTCTTTTTAATTGGTATAACTTACACAAGGATTCAGCATTATCTATCGAAAATTCATTAATAACCCAACATATTTTAAATACAAAATTTTGAAATTTAATAGCGCCGCAATATTCATAAATCAAGCTACTATATAATGACAAAGACCCAGCAAAATTGAAACTTTATTTACATTACAAATTCAAAAAATAAATAAACCACAAACAAATTTGTCAATATTACAAAACAATTCGAAAAGTCAAAATCGGTTTAAACAGTCTTATGAATTATCCCTGGACTTCACGGAAAATTTATTCTATATCGACAGAAGTTCTTTATTGAGTTCCGAAAAATTTAGAAAAACCAAAAAACTCATTGAATCTTGAAAAAACCGAAATCTGCAAGACCTGATAAATTGCTAAATCAATTCATAACATAATTTCATAAAAGTAATAAAATATATTTTTTGTTTATATTGGATTAGATTTATTTTATGAATGAGTGTCATATGGTATTGTTACGGCATTTTATTTACGATTGTCGCCCCATAGTTGCCTAGAACCATCCACGTCTAAAGCCGAAATCCACGGTAAATTTGAACTTTTTATTATTCGGATACTTTCCATCTCTCAAAATTTGACTTCTGTGATTCTTCTTTTTTTCATTGTGCCGATTAGTAACGTCTTGTACACCGTTGTGAGTATAAATTTGTTCGAATGATATACAGATTGTCCGTTGTTGATATAGGTGGTAAATTGGGTTCTAAAAGTTTGAAGAATTAATTCTGTAACAAGCTCTATGACATTATAACAACGTCTTAGTTAGAGATCAACCCTAGTTGCAAAAATATGCCTGGATACATTCAACTTTTGGTGGCCAGAACTATGATTGATAGATTAGATGTGATTTAACCGGTGGTACGCGTATCCTTAGGGGTTTTAAAAGTCTATTTAATTAAACTATGAAGCGTGTGTATGTGTATTTGATCTACTTATTTATTAAAAAACTATATAGATTGTGTGTGTTTATTTATTAAAACTATAAAGAATATGTATTTGACCTGCATGATCCAGCGATGGCCTGTTTTTAAGTCGATTTAATGTATTAAAAACTCTGACATTTTTTGTAAAAAATCATTTCCATTTTGTCTTCTTGGAATGCACTTGTCACTTACTTTAAAAATTCTAAAGAAAAATCAGAAAGAAAATATTTTTACTTTCTGACAATAAGCTTGAATTGATGTGCTTTGTAGCTGAAACCTTAACAGTTTTTTCCCGATAGCAGCAACAACTTGTGTCAGACTCATTAACAATTCTTCATATGTATAAGCAGACAACGAATGTAAAGACTAAACTGAATTCTTTGAAAAACACCCCTCTTTTTGTTGGCTGGATTGAAACATTCTTGGAACAGCTGAAAAATGAGGGAGCTAAAGAGTATCTCTCTTCATACTGAAGGAAGAAATCCACCCGAAGCACAACATTCTCTTGTTTACCAAATCCTTGGCATTACAGTTGTCAAGATTGAAATTATTGATTCACTGAATGAGTTTCTCATACAGCGATTTTTTATTGATCAAGACCGGTTGTCTGTTATTAGACCATTTACCACCTTGCAACCAAACGCAGATATAAAGTTGGTGCATAGAACAATTCGTTCTGATTTGGATCTAAAAGATTTTGCTTTGGAATACGGAGAAATTATGGACATGGAAGAAGTGGAAAGTTTTCAAAAAGACCACTTGGAGAAATTGTCCAACAACTTTCTCAGTCTAAGTACGAATTGGTCGCAGTTACTCTTTCTCGCATTCTCACAGAAAAACCTTATAGTGCATATACTGTGCGCTTGAAAAGTTCAATCTGAAAAGTTCATGCAGGTCACGAATGCACCTTGACACTGACAACCATAACCTATTTGTATGTTACAATTTGCCAACTCTCTCTGATTGAAATCCAAAACCTTCTCTTTTGCTGTGGCTGAAACAGCAAACTCACAGGTGTGTAGATAGGTCAAAAGGAAAAGCACAGGATTATTTCCACGGGATTTTTCCAGAGGATGGAAGTAAAAGAAATAACTCTATCTGAAGATGAAATTGCAGCGACAAAGACCAAAAAGCGCAAGACATTCTGAATTTCATCATCTTGCAGAACTAAGCAAAAATTCATTGTCTCATAATCTACATATTTGATAATATGAATGTGACTGACTGTTGACAGAGTTTACGGATGTTATGGACTGTACATGTAAATCCTCTAATATATGGTCATTCAATGTGTGATAATATTTGTGTTTACTATGAAGAATATTAACTTCTGTTAAAACGGGTTAAAATTCAGAACTGCACAATTTGTGTTGAATTGCACGTTAGTGTTAGGCTAAGAAAGTCGAACAGAATTTTTTATAATAAGATTTTGTTATCAATTTTTTGTGATTTATTTCAACAGTGTTAACCTTGTAATGTATCCAAAAATTTTAATATTATTAAACATTTAAATGAAATAGTTGTAATGAAACCAATTGTAATTTATCGAACATTTGATATTTAACATTTATTCTTTAGTGGCTTTTGGTACAGTAATATGGAAACAGTGATTGATCAGGAGTGTGAAGAGACTTCAAGTCTTCTCACCGAAGAGGTCAACCAAGTTTTCAGCTACTAGGTTGAGTGGACAACAAGGTGGAGGGCCCCCAACGCGTCCATCATCTTATTTTTATTGCGAATATTAAGTTCAATCTTGAGTGTGATCTGCATACCAGACGTGCATGAGATAATATGATAGGTTGCGAACGTCATATCGAATGGAATTCCAACAATTGAAATAATCACGATAATCCAGAAAATCGAAACAGTGGTTGAGATGTTCGAAGTGTGCTACCTTAGGTAAAAGCATGAGAGAATCAACGACGAGTTTTTTCGAGCATGATATCATAGTTACGACTTTAGTTTCCGTAACACTATTCGCCACAGCATTATCACAATCCATCAAATTATATATTCATTTCACATAAAATTGGCTAGAACGCTCGTTTTCTGAACAGCCAAGACACGGAACTTCACTTGAAAACTTGGCGAATGATTCCGATGACTGATCACAGTGGTATTCTCGTTTCCATGTATCGACGATCTCGCCAAAAGTCCCCGGACTGGCGATGTAATATCTTTCTGAGTATCTATCTGCTTGCCAAACATATTTTCCAACATCAGCTCATCCTTTAGCATTGTTCACGAATAGCCAATATTAACAACAATACTCCAGGCAGAGTTCTATACACACACATGAAATAGAACAAGCACATAAACGTGTTATTTCTATCTGTCGTAAGTTGCAAAGCAATTGAATAAACATTCTAATAATTCAATGGAGCGAGGAAACAGAAATATTCACCATAGCGTCTATTTCGAATCTAGTCTGACTATGACTCATAAAGTTCTTTCGAAAACTGTTGATCGCCAATTCCGGTTTGGTACTCTGACTTCAGCCGAAATTTAGTAACGAGCATGACTCCATCCAAGTAGTACCTTAGTTAATGACAACTACAAGTTCAATTCACAAATATTAATTCCTATTCAGAACTCCAACATATAACTAATTTCTCGGTAGTACTTTAATATAACGATAAATATACTCGGAATTTATGGTAGAAATTAAATAAAAATTTTCATGAAATAACCCTTGCTGTCATTACCTGGAAAGGGGGAATTATGTGCGAGTACTCATTACAGGAACAGTCCCAAACTCAGAACAAAGTTTATTCTCAATCCGAGATCAACAAGAGAATCGCCGAGATACTTATTATAGACAAAAGCAACTTCTTTCCCGCTCATCATCTGGCGGAGGGCTCGGGTACACCTGTAAACACGGCATGCAAAGGGTGCGTAGAACCTGTGTTAGAATCTGCAACCCCCAACGTAATTTGTACATGGACTAGTACGGTCCCAGTCTTGTCAAAGAAAGTCTCAGAGAATGTAGCCAAAGATCCCGTATCTCAAAAGCCTAAAAAGGAAACAAATAACTCTGGCCGAACGTACTAAACGACGATAAATAAGGAGGCCGAAGCCGAGGTCCCGATGACGCTGCACAGTGCGAATGCTGCGGCCGATATTCTTGCGGTGATAAATAATACGACGACTCAGCAGTTCCGGGTCATACTAGCCACGGGGACTCCCTGAGAGGAGGAGATCTATCCTGTTTTCGAGTTTGACTAACTATTAGCAGACGCAGAAGACAGTAGCTTCTTGGGGTTGCTCCATACATGAATATCCACTGAATATCAATCTTGGACTCTATGTGCTATGTATTATTAATTATTTGTTAATAATTTGTTAATACATGTTTTCACGATGTATAATTGTGTCATTATATGTCCTGTTATATAAGTTTAAGTACAACCTTGAATAGAATTTCGGCATTGCGAGGCGAGATATACTTCAACGACCAGTAACTTCCACCTGAGTTAGAACGTATAGCGATGTAAGCCCTTCTATCGGCAGTCCAGGACTGGGGTAGAAGCGCAACGGGAGAGTAGTTCTAAGATAAGGGCTCACCTGTCCTTTAGGCTTCGCCGACGTAGGACATTACCAACGTGACTTGAGTCTCGGGTTCCATGTCGTATGATGAAATAGCCGTGTAGGGTTCTCAACAAGTCATGGTGAGTTTGACAAATTCATTTCCCAATCAAGGATGGGAATTATTGAAACGAATAGAAGCCTTCATCCCTTATCTGCTCGTGAGTAGCCACCACCTCAAGGGAATACCAACATTTGGAAAACACTGTATATAAGTCCTCATATAATATTA
Source organism: Schmidtea polychroa (assembly GCA_959609185.1). Classification (NCBI taxonomy): domain Eukaryota; kingdom Metazoa; phylum Platyhelminthes; order Tricladida; family Dugesiidae; genus Schmidtea; species Schmidtea polychroa. Next base: position 109,607 of record CAUHTR010008069.1, read on the forward strand.
AAGAGGTATGTCCAAAACTCTAATTAACTAAAATGATTATTTAAATAAAAAGATCCTATATTTTCTATTGATATTCATATAATTAAACTTTTGGCTTGGGGACACAACAAAAAACGTTGGAAACACTGATGTAGACGACGAAAAACAATTGTTCACCATAAAAATTAATCAATTATTAGCTGTTTAACCTTTGCAATATTATAGATTCGGGTAAGATTATTTGAAATTCATAGCGATATTTCATATGGTTTAAGGATTTTTGAGATATCCGGATTATCATTTGTTTAAATAACTTACATTAATTTCATTATTAAATGACAAAGATCAATATATTTTTATAAAAAAGCAACACTAATTTTCGATAAATATTTTCAACTTTTTATCATATTATTTTATCAAATGAAATCTATGAAAAATTTTTTAATTAATTTTGAAAAATTATAATTTGTAATATCATTATCCTGTACTTTGTTTAAATAATGTATTTTCATTTTATACTTTATAAATTTAAATCTATCACTTTTGAATTATACGATATTATATAATTAAACTAAAAATTTTACCAATTTTCGGAAATATAATTTATGAGCGAACAAACATCTTGCTTTGAAATTCTCATCAAAGAATTGAATGATCAAAATCAATTAAAAATAATTGAGGATTATTTTCAATTTAACGATAATATTAAAACGGTTGTAATCGATAAAGATAAGAACTTAGTGAGAATTTGTTGTCAAAATGGCAGTTGGACATTTTTGGCATTGTGCGAAGCTATAGAAAAATTGGGATTTTCAATCAATAAGAATAAAGGTAAGTTATCATTTTAAGTTTTCTTGTAATTCTTAATTATTAATTAAAAATTTTAATTTTATAACATTAATATAAAACAAATATAATAGAATCTCATATAGCTGAAAGTTTGGAGTATGTATATATATTCCATTATATATATTCCATTGCGAATGTTCTTAACAGTGGTCCGCCATGTTAGGTAATATTAATAATATTAATAATATTAAAATCGATCAATCTCAATATTGAGAGTGGACATTTACCTATTATTTTATGATGAATTAAATTAGTTGGATAGAATTTAAAAACAATATAAATATAAGCTTTCATCATCCAATCTCACCAATATAGACTAGAATGCATCAATTAATGCATTCATAGATTGATAAATGTGACTGAAAAAACTGTATATCAATCGAAAGTTTCTCAAACTAAAAAACCAGGATAGAAACCTAACTAAACTCATTGCTAGATTGCCTATACAAAGATTATTTATAAATTACGAATATAGCAATATGAAATCGATTGACGATCCCTAGACAAAGTTATTTAAGAAATACAAATTAATAAATTATTTAATTGGGAAAAATAAATAGAATAAATTAAGAACGGGATTCCCGAGCTTGACAGGTGAAATTTCAGTTTGTTGATTTAATTAAATTTCGTTATCACAAATAATGATCAGATAGCCCTGAATAAAAGGCAAATAAAATAACCAAAGTCTCGTTCTGATTGAAGATATAAATAGAAAAGAACGGGTTAAAGTCAGAAAAGAAATTATAAAAGAGAACGGAAAGAGTTTTTGTCGGAGTAATAAGATTTGTTCATTACCTAAGGCACTTTCATTTAGTGACACCTGGCCCTAGCATTAATTAAAAGATAAGTTTTAAACACTAGAAAATATTAAAGAGTAAAAATAATAAAAAGTTATTGCATTGAGTAACTATTTTCATCCAGGACACATAGAGTTAGATTTGTGATTTTATAATTATAATTATTTATAATTTTATATTTATAATTTTATTATTTTATAATTATAATTATTTATAAATATTAATTTATAATTTTATAATTATAAATTTTTAATAGTTTTTTTACAATTTTATTTTTAACAAATCAAATATTTTATTTTTTCATAACATTTGATCTGTTACTTGTGAGATTATATTTTATTTATTTTTATTCCGGTACAAGATAAAAATGTTATTTTTTTTACACAAATTGTTACAAAGATTTAATAATAACACATCTCCGTTTTTGCTCTCATTCTTCCGGGCACAAATTAATGCTGAATCTATTTTTCACAATTTGATAGTATTTATTTTAAATATATCCTTAATTTTTAGAACTTACAAGATTTTTTAAAAATTTATTAATTAATGGCAATATTACAAAATAATAAGTTTGCGTCTGAATATTATACATTTTATAAAACATACTATGATATATAGGATTCATTAATTACAAGGGATCTTAGCCCAATATGCCCGATTGCAAAAGCCCTCTATGAGGGTTATTAATTAAATAATTATATTAATTTGCACACTACATATATTCTAACTCTTGCCATTCGAAATATCCTCTCGATTATTCCAATTGCCTGGTGGTAGTAAAGACAAGCAGAAATCTGATTAATTCTCAAAATTAGACAAACCTCATTCCTCAAATCACTTTTAATTGAGTGCCAATATCAGAATGCTAGGTTTTGGAATTCTAAAGACGTTAATCCACCTCTCTAACAATTTTCTTAAAAAATATCTTGAATTTATACTTTCTAAAGGAATCAATATCATATATTGAGATTATACATAAAAATTTCCTGATATATTTATTATTTTAACATTCTAAAAGTGAATCTGTCATATTAGTGCATATATTTTTAAACATTTTGTTTGAACAGAATTGTTTATCATAAATACAATCGCCTACAGAAGTTTTAAGTTCTTTACCAAAATACTTCCAGTAAAAATAATTTTTTAATAAATTCTGTTTTTTTGCCGACTCCTGTGTGACCATTATTTTGAAGAGACTCTAATATTTTAAACTTTTCCTTTAGTAGCAAGTCTTCTATTATTCTCATTTGATCTTCATTATTGTCAATTTTGACATTATTATCATTATGTATCTACATTTGAAAGGTTTTCATTAAAGATGTTTCATATTTCTCATAATTAGCCCAACTTTGGAATAAATAAATTTTTGAAACAACTTATGTATAAAGTTAATTTTTCTTCAAATAGTCATTAGTATGCTACGAGTTAAATTTATGCTCAATCTCGAAATTATAGATTTTTAATTACGTGATCTACATAAAATACTGACAAAAGACACTCCTTTATAGAATCAAATTTTTTGCTATTCAAATTATTTTGCAGAGGATGAAACAGATGAAAATCTTAAGGGGCAGGGTCAGCGGAATATGGTGGATGCTATCCCATTTTAGCTCCCTGAGTTTTGGAAATTTCTTTTGAGCGGTCTAGCTTTTTTATGGTTAAAGATAATGCCTTTCGATTGAAATAATTTGGACATTTTGTTTGGATTTCAACATTGTTCACATTAATTCTCCGTCGTTATTGTTTGGCCACGTCGCAGAAGCTCATAAAAATTATTTTTCAGGAATCCCACGAGACACATAACAATACTTTCATTGGATGTAATTCATCCTTTACCAAAGATTTTGCTCTTTCACTTCCGTGCTTCCAGCTTCTTTTTCTTATAATATTGTTATACACAAACCATCTTTCACCTCCAGTTATGACTTTATTCAAGAAAAGCTCATCTTGCTGACGGACGAGGAGAGAAATGACTATCAAAACACTGTTTAGTTTGTTATGTTCAGTCAAAATGTGCGGAACTCATATATCGAGTTTTGAAGTGTATTGGAGCTGCTTTAAATGGCAAATGGCAGTCGAATTATCTTTCAGCAATCTCATCAGTAGAAATCCGCGGATTAAATTGCAGATAAAGTCATTATAAATGCCGGAAGCTCACCCAAGGCAAAATATATCGTTTAAATTAAAGCCACCATTTTGAAATCGCCTTAACCACTTTTTAATTGTCCTATATCAGGAGCACAATCCAAATAAACGTCTTCAATATTTTTTGCTGGAACACTAGCTTCTTTTTAAACTTATATAGCATAACATGACGAAAATGTAATATTAAAGGAATATTACAGCAATATTTATTAAGATTTCAAATTATTTACACTGTCAAAAATCTTAAATAAAATCATAAAAACAAAAATACAATTAAAAATAATAAAAGTAACAATTTCCATATAAAAATACAGAATTCAAAAAATAAACAAATTAAAATTAAACACATAGATATTATAAACATGAAATCTTTCACATTAAAATTTTTGATTCAGGAAAAATAAAATAAAAATTAAAGGTTTGAGACACTGAAATTAATTTAGAAATATTATTTGATACTCTCTAATTAAAATGATTAACTAATTATTAATTATTCTTAATGATGATTAAATAATTTTTATAAATCGACTGAAAATTTTAGAAATTTATTTCAATTACAATGTCACGAACTTCAGCCTTCAAATATATTTAATTTTAATCGTATAGATAACAAGTGTAAAAAACAATGTCTAACTAAAACACATAATTATTGAATAATAATGGATATTCGAAGATTATTTTTTGAATAATTAAGCAATTAAGTGAAATAAATGAATAAATAATAATAATAATAATAATAATAATAATAATAATAATAATAATAATAATAATAATAATAATAATAATAATAATAATAATAATAATAATAATAATAATAATAATAATAATAATAATAATAATAATAATAATAATTTAAAGTGATGATCTCTTGGTAGCAGCAAAAATTTTTAGTTTGTGTCATTTTGAATTTTAAGTGATATTTATTTTATTTTAATTTTAATTTTAATTTTAATTTTAAATAAAATTTTAAAAAATTCAGAAAAAGAAAGTATATCATTATATTATATTATATTTATAACCAATGAGAATTAAGAAAAAGGAAATAAAAGAAAGATAGAAATGTATTTTCGGGAAGAAGATTGCTAAATTCCAGGAGATTGACAAGGACTATCTTATAGTCGAAATTTTTTTCATTAAATACATTATTCACAGCAAAAGGCTTAAATTATCACTTTATTGTTTTAAATAATAATAATAATAATAATAATAATAATAATAATAATAATAATAATAATAATAATAATAATAATAATAATAATAATAAATACATAAAATTTGTTTCTATAGAAACTGATAATACGAAACAATTATTTAAATGTCATGTGAGAATTCAAGGTATGACGTGCTCATCCTGTGTACACTCAATCGAAAGTCAAGTACTAAAATTAAAAGGTATAATTTCAATGATTTATTTTTATTGTTATTTATTTATTGTTTTTCTTATATTTTCACTATTTCTACAATGTATAAAACCTGGAAACCTATATGCGCAACATGTTTTCTAATTATGAATTCTGATTTTATCAGTGATCAAATTTTTAATTTTAACTTCTGAATACATTAATTCACAGTTAGAAGTCCTATGAAATTATTTTAAGTCTTACTTTTTTACTTATCCTTTTAGGTTTTTCAGAATATATCCATTGTATTATACTATTTCTCGAATCTCTAACTTTTTATGTACTTAAAATTTTATTTTTAATATTACTACCAAATAGAAGCATTCAATTTTACTCGTGAACTGTAGTAGGTGAATTATCAAAATTTCAATTTTTCAACTAAATTAATTCCTTTGATTATCCTTTTGCTCCTGTACAACACAAGATTATTTACTTGTCTTACCCCTAATAGCCCGTTATAATAATTATCCTTTCTTACCTTTCATTATAATTAAAAGATGTATTTTCTATAAATTTCTATACACGTTTTAGTTTGATAACCGATATTTTCGAATATTTAAGTCAATAATTTATACATTTCATGTCATCATGTATAAAATTATCATAGATATTGAATTAAAAATCGCTCCTATTTTATTTTCAGTTTTACCATATATATCTGAATGTTTAGCTAATCTTTTGATGCCCGCTACAATAAAAATAATTATTATAATCTTTAAATGCTCTTAAAGCATTATTTCTTTCATTAAATGGATTCTAAGATACTCAAATTAGTGATTTCAAAATGAGCGATACTGAAACATTTTGAAACATAGAGAAAGTTGTTTTACATTTGTTAGAATTATTAAATGTGTGATAACAAATTAGGAAATTAATTCAAAAAAACCTTTTTATTTTTTATCTAATCTTTTTTTTTGAGGGCCCCATTATTTTTACCGCTAATGGCCCCCACTCGCCTTAATCCACCATTGGATTCAATTGGTGAAATCATTTAATAATAAAAGAAAAAATCTTGCAAAATCTACTGTAAAAGTTCTACTTGTTATCCAATTTACGTCAAGTAATCGACTAAGATTTGAATTTTCAAAATACGTTATTACAATTGCATTATTAATTAAGATTTCATAGTATAAGATTTTTAAATTTTATAAAAAATATTGGGTTATGGTGAATTATATTGGTTGACTAATTTTCTAGTTATGCGAATTATATTATAAAAAATCTATACTATGAAATCCATAATAAATATTGTGTTATTGACAAACATATCTAGAAAATTATATAATTTTATTATTATTATTATTATTATTATTATTATTATTATTATTATTATTATTATTATTATTATTATTATTATTATTATTATTATTAATGAATTAAAATATTTTTTTACGGATGTCTAACAATAAAATAAGATAAACATTACAAGCTTTGCGATACCCAGTGCAAATCCCAATAGTAGACTAGTTCAGAGCTTTTGGCTTTCATCAGTACTATGCAGAAGACGCTAAGATTTCTCTTCGCACCAGGTAAGTATACAATATTGCTGATTCAACTCTATTGCATAATTTACCTGCTACACTGGAAATCACATCACTTGCAAATTCGCTACATCACAGAAAAAAAATTCTGCTTTTCAAGCTTTTGGCTCTCATCAGTACTATGAATCAGCAATATTGTATACTAACCTGGCGCGAAGAGAAATCTTCGCATCTCCAGCATAGTACTGATGAGAGCCAAAAGCTCGAAACTAGTATACTATTGGGATTTGCACTGGGTATCGCAAAGCTTGTAATGTTTATCTTATTATTATTATTATTATTATTATTATTATTATTATTATTATTATTATTATTATTATTATTATTATTATTATTATTATTATTATTATTATTATTATTATTATTATTATTATTAGTACTATTAGTATTATTAGTATTATTAGTATTATTATTATTATTATCATCATCACCATCACCATTATTATTTTTACTACCTATTAAATACAGATAAGTAAGCAAATTTTATACAGGTGTAAAATCGGCTTTAATAAATTTATTATCTGCCATTGGTGAAATTACCTATGACCCAGACTTAATAATGCCATCTGATATTGGCGATACAATCAACGATATGGGATTTGATGCTGAAATCATCCAATTTAAAGAGCACACAAAAGATATAATTGAAGTTATGGTTAGTAGTATGTTGATTATGATTTATAATGGCAATTAACTCGGTTGTACCGACCATAAAATATAGAAAAATTTTTGTTATATTCATTATTATATTAACATCTCATTTCTTACACCATAGTAATAAATTGAATTTTTGGGTATAAAATTTATTTCCAAAGTAATATCTGAAATTCTAAAAATTTTCGATAATTTCTGTAACTTGCTATACCCTGGCAATAACTTCAATAATTTCGTTTTTCAACACAACCGTGAATACCAAAATAAACTCCAATAAGCATTAAAAATACTGAACTTATATTAATCGTTAAGCTCTCAAAGTACAAGCTATATTAACATTAGATATTTATTTTCTTTATTAATAATAAATTAACTATGAATCAATAAAAAATATCGATGTATTTTTTGATATTCACAAATTTTCGACACAGCCTTTTTGAAGTGTCTATGATCACTATTCATTGCAATCTCGATGAAAAATATCTGATGTTGGAGATTTTCGAAGTTGTAATTTCAAAGGTACAGCGATAGTGAAGATTGGTCAGATATGTTCTAGTAAATCTGTGTTGCGGACAAAAGTTCTGATTTTATTGTATAGGGAAGGGAAGCGCAGATATATTATTGGTTTGTCGCTATATTTTCTAGTTTTGCCTCTGTTGTTACAATGTTCATTTAAAACGTTTCCCTACAAACTCGTTTGCATATCCATTTTGAATAAAGTGTATTTTAAAATTTTCGAGGGTTTTTTGTCTTTTTTATGTTTCTTTTTTATGCAGTTTCTTATTACTCTATTTCTCTCTCCTGTTAATAGTGCAATGAATTTAATTAAATAATTATTCAATGAAAAATTAGCAAACATAGAATAATTATTTAATAATACTATGATAATTCACTTTTGGTTGTGATACTCCATGGTCATATATTATAGAGATATTTGTATATTATTGTTATTATTGTTATTTTCCTGGTATCTGTTTACTTAAAAAAAAGAATGAGAAATTTAAAACGAATTATCAGTATTTTTTGATTTGGTTTCAGATTCAGGGTATGACGTGTTCAAGTTGTGTTTACACTATTGAAAGCAAATTATCTCAAATTCATGGAATACTATCCGTGAAGGTTGCCCTGACAACTGAAAGAGGAAAATTTAAATTCGATCCCCAAATTATTAGTGCAAGAGATATACTCGATGCGATTGAAGTAATATTTTTTCTTGAAATTGGACATTATGAGAACTTGGTTTAATTTCTAACAAGGAAATGGGGTTTGAGGCCAAATTAGCGCCAAAGAAATCCAACAAATACAATGACCACGTGGGAGAATCAATTAAAAAGTTGAATGAAATTGATTTTTAATATCAAAGAAAACTATATTTTAGATGGAAACACTCTTTTTTGGTTTCTTTGATTTTCGGCATCCCAACTATGATAGTAATGATGGTATTTATGTACGGTTTTAGTCACAGAATGAAAGTGATACATTTGAAAAACGGTATTAATGACACTGTAATGGTATCTAATGCACCAATTCTTTTTCCTGGCTTGTCTTTGGAAAATTTACTCTTATTCCTGTTGTCTTCACCTGTTCAATTTTATGGGGCCAGATATTTCTATGTTCAAGCTTATAAATCGATAAAACACGGTTCCGCAAACATGGATGTGCTTGTAGTTATGGCAACCAGCGTGTCTTACTTATACTCCTTTATTGTTATTCTTGTCAGTATGATTTTGAGGCAAGATTCAAGTCCACAGACGTTCTTTGAAACGACCCCAATGCTGATTGTATTTCTTTCTCTTGGCAGATGGTTAGAACATATAGCTAAAGTGATAAAATGTGTTGCACTTCCATTTATTACTAAGTTTTTAATAGGGTAAGACATCAGAAGCACTTAGTAAACTTTTGTCCCTTCAAGCATTTGAAGCGACAATCATAGTCAACGATAACCAAGAAAGAAAAATCCCAGTTGATCTAGTAAAGAAAGGTGATCTTGTCAAGGTGAATTTTAGATCTATAAAAGTCGAATTTAGATTTTTAAGGTACTTCCCGGAGAAAAGATTCCAATTGATGGTCGAGTGGTATCTGGCAAATCTCGATGTGATGAATCCCTCATAACAGGGGAATCAATGTCAGTAGAAAAGATTCCCGGTAAGAGTTAAAAATATTTATATCGCAATGATTTTTTTAAAATCCTTAATCATTGCAAGAAAATCAATTATATAAAATATCAATTAATTATAAATTAAATTATTGTATCAATAAGTTTATGTAAATTATCTGATCGATATTATCATTAATTATTTAGAAAATTCTTTATATTTTTCGGTATTTAATTCCTCCTTTAATTACTCTGCATAAACTAAGCTCTTTCAACAAAAGATATTGTTTCCTAAAGTCTCTATCTCTTTTTCATTTTTGTTATAAACTACACTCTACTGACTGACATTCTTACAGAAAGGGTTTTCATTTTTCTTATATCAATTTCACTGATTAATGTATAAATGGTACCTTTACTCACATTGAGGTGCATTATTAACACTCTGGTTGTAATTTTCCTTTCAGCCTGAACAGTTTTTCTCAGGTCTTCCGTTATTTCTCTTTGATTTCACAAGTACTTCTAAGCTTTTCCTCACGATAAGCTGAGATTCTACTACTCTGAAAGCAATTGTACCAATAGTAAATTGTTCCTTTTTTATGGGCACTCACCACTAGAAACGACACTCAGCTCTGTAGTGACTTCTTCTATACTGTTGACTTTCATAAAGAAATAACGAATGAGCCTGTGATATTGTACGATTTTTATTATTTATCTTAATTAAAAAAATATAAATGCATTAAAATGACTAAACAAATTAATCTAACTATATCCCGGAATCTTTGCAAAGGAATTTTCGTTAGATTTGCCATTGAACTGTTTAGAGCAGCAAGCATTAGCATACGATTCGAGTAGGTGTGCATATTTCCAACTGCTGGAATTGAGATTGTTTGTTAAGATGTTGAAGGAGTTCCATCACTTTACCGTCGATTGCCACGATATTGAAATTTTCAATTAAATTTAAATCTTTCGATTTTAAAAGGGACCATAATTGTCAATTTAAACGGTTTAATTGTTGGAAATAGGTGGTTTAATATTCTCGGAACTAAAAATGTTGATACTTTCCTTAAACAAGCTTAGCCACTAACTGAAACTTATATCAATAATGACAGCTGTCATATCTTTGATGAGAGCTTGCCAGATAATATCGGCCACTTCTGACACCAATGTGGTGGTGTGGGTCATAAATGCTTTGGATAAGATATCCGATCTGAATTTATTTAGATCCACAACTTTAACGTAATTTTTAAAAAATTTAATTGTACTGTACTAAATAAAAATTATTGAATTTTCAATTTTATCAATGTCATACTTGTAGTGGTTTCACACAGCGTTCTTTCTAAAAAGAAAAAAAACATTATCGTTATTTTTTTTAAAACTTTCAAAAAAACCATGTTATGTTAAAAAACTCTTAAATAATCAGTTTTTCATTGTTAAATACAAATTATTGTCATTTTGCTATATAACAATTTTTATCCAATTTAAAATATTAATTCATTACTAAATGATGGAGAAGTTGCATAAAAAAATCTTGTTGATATAAATTCGTTAACCAATTGGCAGGAATCAATTAAAATCATCTATGAAACATTTAATAAAGTAGATCGAGATCCTGTATTCAAATTTTCACCCGATATTAACAGAAACATTGGATTTCGGTCTGGAGATATTTATAAATTACAATGCGATGCAATTGTTGTTCCAATTAATAAATTAGTCTCACAAACAGAAGTTTTTCAAATTAGAACGAAAATCTGGAAAGGCTTTGTTTGCATTTCTTTATTAGTATTACTTATGGCATTTTTGTTCAATACCAATTATGCTGGCGATTTATTTCTACCCGATATGCCAAATGTAACCTTGAAAGAAATGCGGGGTTATCGAGATATCAATTCTTTAGACATCATTGAAATTGTTATTAAAGTTCCTAACTCAATCTTAGTTAATATGAAAAGTCGTTCGGAAAATCATATTGTTCCAACCTCTTTATTAAATTCAAATTTCCTAGACGGATTTTATGGAGATTATTTGAATAAGTTTCGACGTGGTTTCACAACAATCAAAGGCTTGCAGATTCATTTTTGTCATATCAAACTGATCGTAAAACCAACTTTAAACAGTTTATCCATGGTTTCAAATATTACATTAGGACTCCATTCCATTGAAATTACGACACATACAAAGACAATTATTTCCTCAAAAATGTTAAAGTTGTGGATCTAAGTAAATTCAGATCGGATATCTTATCCAAAGCATTTATGACCCACACCACCACACACGATATATTTACAGTTTGATTTATTTACTTCTATAAGGATATCACTACTTATTGAACACACTGCGTATAATGGATGTTTCACTATAATCAGTGGTGTAACTTCAAATACTGGGCCCCCTGCAAGATTTTCAAAATGGGTCCCCCCATACAGCCAATGACAATTTAATAGACAATAATTTTATATTTTTATATTATAAAAAACTATTTTATTAATTTATTTAAAGAAACTTTTTAAATAAATATCAACAACAACGGCCGATGGAAACTTGGCAATGAGACTAATGATGTTAGCATAGATCAAAGATGGGAAGTGAAACCAATTAAGTTAATTAACTGCAAATTACAATGTCATCTGGCGATTACAATTTGCCTTTGAGTCTGAGTCATTGCTCTTTAGCTTAAAACAAAGCCTAAAAATATGCGCCGAAATAGTAATATTCTACATCATCTATCTGACTGCATGATTTATTGATTTTACAAGGAGGTTTGGTTTCCGGCTTTCTGCTGTGCATTTTTAAATTAAAATATTTCATTTTTTCTGGTTTGAAAATAGACCCACATTTGCCTGGGCCATGTGGGCTCATAGTTACGCTACTGACTATAATACACTATGGGAGAAATCCTATGTTATAATTGATCACATATGTGCCATTTTTGAAGCATTAGTTGGAAAAATATATCTGTAAAGCTTGAAATCAAAATTTAGAAGATAAATAAATAAAATTTTAAATATAGAAATTCAAGAGTGGTAGTTGAATAAATCAAAATCAGAAAATTCTTTATTTTATTATTTATAATTTGCTTGATTCCAAGTTCATAAGTCAACAAAACATGTTCTCGAGTTTGACCATCTTTTGAAATCAAAGCTCCAAATTCTCCTGCAGCTCGCCTCCAGTTCATATAATTTCGACTCCTCTTTTCGATAAATCTCTTAGCGATGACGCCATTAATAGAAGTTTCGAAAGAATTATAATCTCTCCAAATTGTCTCAATACGAAGCAATGGCTTAACGATAGCCCAATGATAGATCCGACGTGTTGCAATTGTCTTTTGACTTTCAGCATATTGATGTTTGACTTGAGTTGATTTTAAGAAATCCATATAATCTGACCAAATAGGAGAACTCTTTAAATCTAAACCTAGTTTATCAACTTCATAATCATAAGCTGGAGTCATTCTTTCTTTGAAACTAGAAGTTTTTTTATCTTTATTTGAGCTTTTATTCAAAAAATCGTTCCAACAAAACAAATGCATGTTTTTAAAACAAAACTTTTAACCAAGTTCCAGAAACTTAATACCAAAAAATCCATTCGAAATTATTATAAAAAATACATGCCCACAAATCCTAATAATTCACCATTTCTCGTGTATGTGTGCGCACACAGACATGGATCACAATTTTAATAACAACGCGCACACAGACACAATAAAAATGACAAAAAACGACCTCATCCGTGTCTGTGTGCTTGGCACAATAACCACCACAATTGCACACAGGCGCGAGGTTGAATTCATACAGCCAGTCAGAGGGAGAAGTCATTCCCCCCTCTGATTTGTCGAAACAGTAGCGTTCATCTTCATTATTTTAAAAAGGTTTAACAAGCGTAACTAAATTGAAATAGAAAATATATTATATCAAATTATCAATTGAATTATATTTATTAAGGCTCAGATGTTATTGGGGGAACTTTAAATATATCAGGTATGCTGATAATTAGAGCCACCCTTGTCGGTGAAGATTCTGCTCTCAATCAAATCGTAAAACTTGTTGAAGAAGCTCAAACATCAAAAGTTAAATTTTATTATTTATTTAATTATCGAAAAAAATGATGGCTCATTTCCAATAAAACCACTAGAAACACTAAACAAATAAAATATATTTCAAGGAAATTATCCTCATTCGTTTGTTTGCGCCTGGTGAAAACAATGGAAATTATCATCCATTTAATGAAGAAAAAACGATAAAAATTCATGTTTTATCTATTCCATTCCTGGAAGGTTTTAACCATTTAAAGTTTTCTATCGTGAAATCATTAGGCAATTCCAATATATTTAAAATAGTCTCGAAATCTTTAAAATAAGTAAATATGTTAAGGAATAAATTTCAAACCCCAATAGGTTTAATTTTTGATGTTTTCATGTAATGGGTGTAATATCACATGCATTTGAGAGAATTACCGTAATCTCCGCCCACAAGTTCAGGAACATAGCCCATTGTAAGGTGTAAATATAGGGAAATGTGTTAAGAAACAACTGATTTTAACGAATTTAAAATTTTTAATAATAAACGTGAAAGAATTTTATGTTAGACATTGGCGATTAAATCTCAATCCCCCACAATTAACTATTCCATCATTATTATTGTTTCCGTATACAACTGTTATACAACAAATAAACATGATAACAGACTGCCGATGAAGATAATGCCCTTGAAATATGTTTATTTGTTGGGCGTTTCACATGTTTCCCAGCCATATACCACATCCAAAGTGTTCAAACTAAATTAAATTATGCAACATAATAATCCCATGTTATAGTCGACCAATATGATACCTTGTGAATCCCAGAAAACAGAGGCCATAACTATGTTTTTGCCTTTTTTTTGGGCACGCTCACCAGGTAAAATTCACCATTTTTATTGTTCTTTTGTTTCTGACGTGTAATGATGAAACTATGTTTCAATAGTCACGTATCTCCACAGAAATTCTTTTGGATTGCTTTGGATACATATCCAAATCACTCAATTCTGTTTTTATTCCGCAGTGAGCATTCGCGGCACCCATCGCGCTGAAATTTTTCTCATCACACAATTGTCGGTATGGGATGTTTTGTACACGTTCATACGAAATGTGTACCATCTGAACAATCTCTTACACCTTAACTCTGTGATCGTCCAACACAATGCCATGGATGCTGTTGACCATTTCTTCAGTAGTCACATTAATGGGATGTCCAAAACGCGTAGCATCTGTCGTGCAGTTTCGACCATATCGAAACTTTGTAAACAATTTATAGACCATAAAATGTGAAGGAGCAGAGTTACAATAATATTTCTTTAACTTGTCTTCGGTTTGCGTGATGGTTTTTCCGCGCAACAAATAAAGTTTAATCAACCCACGGAATTCACATTTTTCTATTGTTGCAATTATATATAAATGCTCAAACATTAAGTCTCATTTACTTAAGGCTCCTATTCAAGAATTGGCAGATAAAGTTGCCGGTCTATTTGTTCCCGGTGTAATAGTATGCTCTATATTAACATTACTAATTTGGATCGCCATAGGATATACAAATCCAAATTTGCTCCCGGGACACTCTGTATGTAATATAACATATTTAATTATTCCTTAGTTAAGCAATTTCTAGTCAATTAATACAGATAATACGGAATTGATATGGAAATATGCATTTCAACTTGCTATTACGGTGTTAAGTGTAGCATGTCCATGTTCTCTAGGCCTTGCTACACCGACTGCTGTAATGGTCGGAACTGGTGTGGGTGCAATTAATGGCATACTAATTAAGGGAGGAGTTCCTTTGGAGAAGATGCATCAAGTAATTTACATTCCCAATATTAATTTTATAAAATAATAATTAGTTTTGCTCATTATCATAACGGTAAATGAATTCATAAAACAATTACGAAATATCATTTCATAAGTAAAAATTATTCAGATATAAAAATTATTTAATAAAATAGAATCTTCAAATTTGTGTTTAATATTATTGAGGTTGAAAAATGCATTTTTAAAATGAAATTTGAATGTAAACTAAATAAATTAAAAATTGTAATCAAGAATAGAATCGATCACAAAAAAGAAAATGTAATAAAAAAGACCAAGGAAAGATATATGCATAATTGCATGTAGAAATTTATAAAAAACGGGTCAGGTATAGAAGAGATAATGGAAGCAATATTATAGGATAGATTAAGTCGGAAATGTACATAAGAATGTTAAAAGCAAAAAAAATATGTTAAAAAAAGAAATTCGTTATCTAATTAGAAATAAAACCCGTTGGATAAATACACCGGAAGTTGATTCCAGAGGGATATTTTCTTGACATCTTGATTAATGGAAAGTGAATGCTAAAATATTAGGAATAATGTATTCAAAGTAGTTATTAATCATTTTTGGTTTTTTCTATTACAATTGAATAACAACCGATGCAATTATTAGAAAAAATGTCAAAGAGAGATTGTTAAAACTGTTCTAGTAAAAAACAATAATCACATGGATATGAAGCGACTTAAAAATATTTTTAAAAGAGAGGCCCATATCAGAGAAATTGAATTTTTAACTCAATTTGAAATAAAACAAGATTAATAAAAGGAAAAGAACTTCTAAATAGAAAACGAATCATTTTGAAAAAAGTTTGTAGATATTTTATAAAGGTTATTATTGTCATAAACCTGTTAAGTCTTGGCATTAAATCGAGTCTATCAAATCAAATAAAGTTCTTATTTTGGCTGGGGTAATTGAAGTATACATTTTGTTTATTTTTAAGAGTGGGGTTTATTATTGAATGTAAAGAGCACAGGTAATTATTATTATTATTATTATTATTATTATTATTATTATTATTATTATTATTATTATTATTATTATTATTATTATTATTATTATTATTATTATTATTATTATTATTATTATTATTATTATTAATAATAACAACGTGATTTAATTCGCTTCAAATAAATAAAGTCCAGCGAATTAAGAAATCATCATCATGATATTTGATATTTGAAAAATCACCTTCAATACCATTTAATTCATTTGAAGATGCAATTATTATAATTGAATAATATTTTTCCAAAAATTTATTACCAAGGAAATATCTGTAAAATATGTAACTCATTGATATTTCCATTAAACCCAAATTTAAAACTCTTTGATACTGTTGTTGGAATTGTAAAAATTAAAAGCATTTTTAAATAAAACTTGAATGAAATTCAAATAAAATAGATGTATAAATATCATCGGAGTAAGAAAAGAAAATTATATAGAAGAAAATTATTGTGGAAAATAAGTTAATGAAAAATGAATAATTAAATGTAAAAATCGATGAAATACGAATTTACAGAAAATTAGTAATTGATTAATCTATTAATTAATCTATTTTAATGTTGGAAAAATATATTGCGAGAAAAGATTTGCAATCAAAAACGTTAAGAAAGATCCAAAAAGAAAATAAAATGATTAAAAATAGAAAATCATTAATTAAAACTAAGACAAAATCGTGCTTGTAAATAATAAGAAAAATCAATAAAATGGACTTCGGAGAGAAATTATAAGGACATGATAATTAATGATAGTTAGGTAACGAAATGAAGAAATTTGGATTGTTATTATTATTTTATTTCCATATGGCATGCCATGGCTTTGTTAAAAATAGAATAGTCAAAAAACGAATTTTAGGGGTATGTTCAACTTTAACCATTAATTTCAATAAAAAAAATTAAAAAGACAATCAAAAACTCGGCCTTCAGCCACGATAGGAAAAACAACCAAAAATAGACACGAAAATTAATTAAAAAATTTTTAAAATTACTTAGTCGTAAGGATACTGGTCTTAAGTGTATTAGTTTCATTTAAATGAATTTACTGGTTTATTAGATGTTATCATTAGTGGACTTATATGTCTCTTTTGATATTTATTTCTAAGATATTGTTGACTTTGATAATTTTTAATGAATTTATACTGAATTTTCTGAATAATTTGAGCAATCAGTCAATCAATTTAAGTATACATGTATTACTTTTAAAAAATAATTAAAATTAATTTATTTCAATTAATTTATTCAAACAAAATCAATTATCTATTAGATCTTATTTCAAAATTCTTATTAATTTATTATCTTAGTTGATTCATATTAACTTGAATGATTAGTATTTTTTTATTTACAGGATGATTAATGACTAGAATTGAAAGTTCTTTCTTGTCCATTAATTACATTTTTATGATATTTATGTTTTGAATAATTTAAATATTTACAATTATTTAATCAATTTTTACCAAGTTTTAGGAAAATCTCAAGTTCAATCGAAATTTTATTAATTTTTCATCCAATTTTTTCAAGTGAAGAGGATTTTCTTTTAAAGATCTATTTGTTAGTATATAGTTGTTGGTATTTGTTAGAGTTTAGTTGTAGATGATGACAAGAAGATAGTGTATGTGATGAAGAATATTTTGTATTTAATTGCTATTATTTTTATGTGTTGCTAGTTGGTTGTTGGTACTTGTTATCTAGTTGATAGCATTTTGTTGATAGTGTTAAATACTTGGTATCTTGTTGTAAGTACTTGGTATCTGATTGTAAATAATACCTAGATAGAATCTAGTGGTTAGCTGTTTGTTAGAAGTACATAGTTGTTTGTATCTAGTGGCTAGCTGTTTTTTAGAAGTACATAGTTGTTAGTATTTGGTACCTAGTTGAATTTTTAGATTTTGACAAGAATATAAGAAATAATTTACTTGTTGAATTAAGAACTTATTATAAACAAATACTTGATGAATAAATTTTATTGAGTCTTTAATTGTTATTATTCTATGTGTAGGTATGTGATTGTTAATACTTGGTTGTTAGAAGTACATGGTACTTGACATCTAGTTGTAAATATCTGGTGGTTGTTGGTATCTGCTTGTTGAATTATTATTAATATTACTATTATGAGGAAGTTAAAAGATTCTTAGAGATTAATTAGAAATTTTGTTAAATTTAAAATATATTTTTATTGAAAAATATTTTGAAAAGAAGATCGAAATTTATCATTTTTAAAAAATATTTTTATCAAGAAATATTTTAAGAAAAACTGAAATTTGGTTAAATAACAAAAATAAGAAGAGACAAGTTTTTGAGTATATAATTTATTATATAAAATTTATGGAAATATTTAGTGATTTGTAAACGGATATTAATGTTCTCACGGATGAGAATCCTAATAACTATTATTATTATTATTATTATCATTGAAATTTGCATCTAAATTTATCTTTAAATATTATTTCATTAAAATTTCATTAAAAAATTTCATTTCTCAAATGTTTGTGATTATTCGAACTTTTTGATAATAAATTTAAAGTTATTACTTCAATTTACTTATTAAAAAATTTTTAACTTTAATTTTAAAATATTGCTTTACTTTAAAATTTGGAACTTAATTTACTTTAATTTAAAAATTTAGCCCTTGATTATTTATTTTAAAATATTTAACTTTAAAATTTACCCCTGAAATTACTTAATTTAACCCTTTATTTACTTAATTTAGCCTTGTTTACCAAATATAGTAATTGATTTACTTATTTTTAAAATTTATCACTTAATTACCTATTTAACCAATAATTTCACGTGGTCATCTGGTTGTAAGTACTTGGTTTTAAATACTCAGTACTTGGTTGATAATGCTTAGTACCTGGTTGTTGTTGGTTGTTATTACTTGGTATCTAGTTGTTAGCTGGTTGTTATTACTTGGTATTTAGTTGTGGGTATGTGGTTGTAAGTAGTTGGTATCTAGTGGTTAGTTGGTTGTTGAATTATTATTATTATTATTATTATTATTATTATTATTATTATTATTATTATTATTATTATTATTATTAAATAATATTATTGAAATTTGTCTTTGAAAATTATTTCATAAAAATTTCCGTTAAAAATTGACTTTGAAAATATTTCATAAAAACTTTCATTAAAAATTTCATTAAAAAATTTCATTTCTCAAAAAGTTGGTGCTTATTCAATCTTTTGATAATAAATATAAAAATCTTACTTTAATTTACTTATTACATAAATTAATTTTTATTTAATTCTAAACCATTGATTACATAACTTTAAATTTTAGCCCTAAATTTACTTAATTTAACCTTGTTTACTAAATATATACATTGATTTACTTTAATTAAAAAATTTGAGTCTATAATTTACTTAATTATCCTTAATTTACCTATTTATCCTTGTATTACTTAATTTAACATTTTACACCATAATTTACTTAACAACCAAATATAACCCTTATTTACATATATAACCAATAATTTCATGTGGTCATTGATTAATCAACAAAGATTTTCATCTATAATTTACATTAAAAATATTTCATAAAAATTTCAATCTAAAATTTACTTTGAAAAATATTTCATAAAAACTTTCATTAAAAATTGTAATTGAAAAAAATTTCATAAAATTTTCCATTTATATTTGTCTTTGAAAATTATTTCATTAAAACTTTCATTAAAAAATTACATTTCTCAAAAAGTTGGTGGTTATTCAATCTTCTGTTAATAAATTTAAAAATCTTACTTTAATTTACTTATTTAAAAATTATTACTTTAACAAATTTAGACCTTAAAATTAAAAAATTTAAACCATGCTTTCTTAGTGTAGACCAGTGTTTCTCAAACTATGGGTCGCGACCCATTTTTGGGTCGCGAAAGAATTTTTGGTGGGTCGCGATGACTAGAATAACTAGAGTTAAATAGAGTTATTCTCATTAAATAAACATTTATTTTAAAATTAATCTTTGTCATGTGGGTCGCAATAAAATTTTTGGCATGAAATGTCAAAAATTTGGGTCGTGATCAAAAAAGTTTGAGAACCACTGGTGTAGACTGATATTTGTATTGAAAATCCCATGACTAAGGAGACTCTCTCACTATAGTCAGAGAAATCCTGGGTATTTTATATAGGATCTTTTTTTGTATTGAAGATCCCAGAAAAAATAAGAGTAGTCCACCGACGCAGTTACGTAACCAAGAAGGAAAAAAGCTGATAACCGCAGGAGAGGGGTTTGATGCCGTGGGCTACTAACTACCTACTTATTTTTACTCTTATTTTTACTATTCTACTTCTTATTATTATTATTGTTCATGAAAATTTATTTCATTCAAATATGTTTCAAAATTAACCTTTGGGAAATATTTCATAAAAACCTATTAAAAATAATCTTTGTAAATTATTGAATTAAAAATTTCTATGAAGACGTCGATTATTAAAATATATCTTACATTAATTTAAAATTATTACTCTAATTTACTTTAATTTACTTAATTTAAAATAATTAGAATTATAAGTTATTATAATATTTTTCAATTTTTTCCCATTAGTTAGATGTAATTGTCTTCGACAAAACTGGAACCATAACTACAGGAAAACCTTCAGTTACAAATTTTATAATGTGTGTTCAAAATATTACCAGTCAAATTCGGAATTGTATCCTTCTAATGCTTGGAGCAGCAGAATCTTCTTCAGAACATCCAATAGGCAAAGCTATATTGCAGTATGTCCGAGAGACATGCGATATTAATGAAATGCCTCAAGTTATTATTATTAATTATAATTAAATTAAAAACATGTAATGTAATGATAAAATTTTACTAAATCAATCATGAAAAGTCTGCCATCCGTCTAAGCTTTTTTCGACCAATTTCTATTCTTTAAACTTGAAAATGTTTAAATTGATTATTATTAATTAAAATGTCCTGGATTTATATATCTTGGTTACTTTCAAGTAGCTTTAGTCCTCTTTGTGATAATATTGATTCTTATAAGACTATTTATACATCAGTGTCAAATGATATGTTTGTGGTAAACTTTATCAAACAATCACCTGTCAATAATGATGACTTAATAAATATTATATTAGTCAACTTTTCAACATATTTTGTTGATATCCTATTCAACATCTATCTATATACCGATTTATGGCAATGGATCATATCAATTAAAAATTTTAAAACCAACTTCAAATCTTTATTTGATTACCACAGAGTTTGGAATATTCTGGTTATTTATGATTCTCGTCTTATTCATTCTGCCTATTGTCGTATCAATTTATCAATGCGTTAGGAAAAATAAAATAAAATCAAGGAATAAAAATCGGTGTAAAATAATCTGAAATCCAATTCGAAATCTTTTCTTTGTAAATAAAATTATTAAAAATTTGATGCAAAAGTTTACTAAAAAACCAGTTGTTTAAATATATTACAATAAATCATTTTGAGATGAAATTTATATTTATTTTTATAATTTATAAAGCTAATTCAAAATTTTTTAACAAAGCATGGGTTTCCTTTCAAGAATTTGGTTTAAATTTTACTCGCTACCTATGTGACTACTATTATCTACTTGAAACAACCAATACTATCCAGATTTCAGATGTGGCATATGTCTTTATTATTGTACTCCTTTTATACATTAACTGGGATATCTACGACAAAACTGTTGTTAAAACTAATTACAACAATGATATAACCAGAAAAATGTGAACAATGTTCGACGAAGTCCACACATACACATTAATTGTTTTTCGACAGAAGTGCGTTAAAGAATTAATTCAAACGGATATTAAATACACCAGGATATATCTAAAACATTAGTGTAAACCACGTTAGTGTAACTTACTAAGAGAATATGTTATACCATGTTTTATGGAATTAAGTAATTTATAATACGAGTTGGTGTGCAAATCAGTAGACGACTCGTAATTTCTGACTAATTATGTTTTAATTTTGCCAAGAGCCTTAAATGTGAAGTTAAACTGGTTACACATGTTTTCTGATATGTATTTGAGAAAGCATATCACATTATATGAAGAACGGGCGACATTATTAAATACTTAATGTGTGAAATGACCACGCGAAACGTATTCTCATTATTTAAACAATTTGAGGTCATCCTGATGACCTTCTTGACAACTCAAGGACTTTAGATTCAATCACTTTACAGATTTGTGCAACAAGTCGAAAGTTAATATTATGCTCAGGTGCACATATCAGCAAGAAAACAAGATCATCTTTCAATTAAAAATATTGCAATGTTCCAAACATTAGTTATTTGAACCAGTTTTAGCCAAAAATTGTAAATGCGATAAATTTATATTAATATCTCTTTTCTCATAGAAATGAGATTACATTAAGATAGTAACAAAAACGATAAATCTACCACATCAACAATGAAAAAGACATTATTTGAACAGACAAATTGTTCTTTGTAAACCCTACAGGAATTCGTTGTTCGCCAAAATTTTCAATTGACATGATTAAAAGACGTTTGGCAGATAAATATTAATGAAATGTGAAACATTAATCAAGAAAATTCAAAAATGAATTAGTGCAATACTTACGTACTCCTCGGTATTTTAAAGACCATTATCATTTTAATTTTCGTAATTTATTGTAGTTTATTGTAGCTACTTGTTTGATTCTAAATTGAAGAAACAATATTTACTTTTATAATTTTTATTCTTTTCTTTAGTATTCGAGCTCACAGGAATTGCAGGATTTTACTTATCGAATCTTTCACCATGATAACTGAAAAATAATTTAGGTCTTCCAACATAATCTTTGCATTTATTTCCTTTAAAATATACAAGAAGTATATCGATATGAACAAAATCATCTCATACATTGATGAGACCTTCATCTCTATGAGATGAAAAGAAACAGACAAACATTAAAGTCATTAAATTTTTGAATTCATTTTGAAGACATTCATATTGAGTTTTAAAAAGTGTGAGAAAATCCCAGTACCTTATTTGATCAGCTTTAATTTATTTGGGAAGAATTAATTAAAGATTTGGCAACATATTTAAAAACGTTTATTTCTTCAGGACAACAGTCGACATCGAGTGGCAAAAACGACTGAGCACGGTAATTTGATAGTTGAAGGGGACAATTTAAAAATGAGCAGTGTAGTATAAAACATTGTTCATAAAAATTTAAAAAATTATTTTATAATAAAGTTTATTTATTACAAATTTTATCTTTAAGGTGATCCATTCAAAATCTGTTTCTGGATTCGGATTAGAATGTGCATTGAAACTCCAATCAGGTATATTCGTTCCAGAATCAGCGACTGGCAATGTTTTAGTCGAAATAAATGATTTTTCGGAAAATACATGTAAGTAAATAATATTGTATATAAACTATGTCACCTGTGAGAATAGTTCAAATAAATCTTATTGGTTGCATATGTTATCTGCAACAAATATTATGGGCAGATGGACAGATGAAAGTTATATTTTTCATAAAATTTACATTTTCTAACATCCTAATAATATTTGTTAGGGCCATTAAAAATTTATAAACAAATTAAATCTAATGTAAATTAATTTCCGAAATGGAGGTTCCAAAGCTAAAGAAATCTTAATGGAACAAAGTAATGTTCAAATCGTCGAATCTCCAGTAAGTGTATGCGGAGATATTAGTAGGGTAACATGTGGACCCGGGAACAAAGGCATATGACGTCATCGATAATGTAACAAAGACATATGACATAATATCCACGGGGAGGGGTGTTTTTAGGTCAAATTTTAAGGTCGCGGTCATAGTAAGGTCAATCTGAGGTCAAATATTTAAAAAATTTTAATTTTAATTGCCAAATTATTGTACCATCGATATAAACCATATAACTACTATTACGCGCACGGTGATACTCTGAGTTTATCCGACAAGATATTCTGTCCCCCTAAGGTACTGCTCGCAACGGTACTGCTCACACTCACAAGGGTATCAATAGAAATATTGTAGCAAAATTCATATAGTCTATCAACCAATCAGAATCATATGGCACACAATTCTGTAGTATAAATAAAACATTATATTTTAAATTACTGTAAAAATGTCAAAACCTAATTTCATTGACAACTTGCTAAAAGAGATCGTCAACAAAAACATTACGGAAAGCCTCAGTTTCCTAATCAATCGAACTGAAAAATTTATTAAAGGCAACCATATCGACTACCAGAACATGATGGATATGGAATGCCTTGAAACAAAGAAGTTTTATTTTAATCGAATCTTCAATTATTATTATTATTATTATTATTATTATTATTATTATTATTATTATTATTATTATTATTATTATTATTATTATTATTATTATTAATATTATAATAATAATTATTATTATTTTTATTATTATTATTATTATTATTATTATTATTATTATTATTATTATTATTAATATTATAATTATTATTATTATTATTATTATTATTATTATTATTTTTATTATTATTATTATTATTATTATTATTATTATTATTATTATTATATTATTATTATTATTATTATTATTATTATTAATATTACTCAGTGTATAAAAATATAACTAAGAAATTTGATCACAAAGGTACTGCTAAAAAATATTCAAGACAATAAAATCAATACATTTATTAAATAATTTAACCACATCATCCAAAATAATCATCATCTGCTGGATCATGGAAATCATATTAATCATCTGCCGAGACATCTTCTGTTGAAGTATTGTCTGTAAATATATCGGTGTCACCTCCCCTATAATGGCCATATGCCAAACTTTAATTGTTATCCACCCAATTTCGCTTATCATCTCTTCATGTCGAGGCCCTTTAATTATTTTTAATACTAAAAAGTTGGTGATTCGTCGATGTTATTCTAAACTGAGGAACTGTGTATATTTTATCATTTAAATAACAATCTAGATACGACTGATGTGTTAGTCCAGTATCTTTCATACTAATCTCCTTAGCCTTCATACTTTCCTCATCACTCATTAAACTGTAACATTTAGGTCTCAAGAACACCCAATCTTTATATTTACCAATGACAGAATCAAGGTTTCTACTATATAAAGGATGATTTGGGTCATAATTCGAAGTGTCTAATAATTGATCCTTAATCATCGCAGGTAAAGGAATGTCAAGACTACAATTTTTAATTTCCAAGAAGAAGGAATCAGTATCCCCAGCAACAATATTAATTTTGCAGTTGAATTCGTCGCGATATTTTTGCAACTCTTCATACTGCAGCGATACATCCTAAGTTTGGATAAATCTAGTACAGTTTGACCAATGTAACTAGGTCTATCCAAATACACTGTGTCCTTCCTCAATAAAACCGAAATCAGGTCATTATCGATTTTCGTGGATTTACGAAAAGTCGGTTTGGAACATAATGTTAATAATTTCTGTGCAGAATTACACAGACGTAAATTAATACGTTTTTTAAGATTTTCAACAGTCTTGCCGTAAATACTGTTGTTTAATAATTTATAAAGGTTTTTGTCAAGTTTATATGTTGACGCTGCTCGTAATATATAATTTTTGAAAATTTTATCTTGTTTAAATTTAATTGCTCTATGTCAGTGTTGTCAAAACTGTGTGCCGCGGCGGGTGCCCAGGTGTGCCGTGAAATATTTTTAAAAAAAGTCAAAAAAACCCTGTTTTTCCAAACAACTTAATAAAAGGAAATTGAATAGTGGATATTTTAACAGTTATTTCAAATTTAAATGTTAATCAGTCAATTAAGTGCGAAATTTATTTGTTTACAATCACACTGTGTCCTTCCTCAATAAAACTGAAATCAGGTCATCATCGATTTTCGTGGATTTACGAAAAGTCGGTTTCGAACAGAATGTTAATAATTTCTGTGAAGAATTACACAGACGTAAATTAATACGTTTTTAAAGATTTTCAACAGTCTTGCCGTAAAGACTGTTGTTTAATAATTTATAAAATTTTTATCGAGTTTATTTGTCGACGCTGCTCGTAACGTCGTATTTGTGTTAATATAATTTTTGAAAATTGTATCTTGTTTAAATTTAATTGCTCTATGTGATTTTGATATTTTAACACCTAATTTAATAAATATTTGCAGAAGCCTCCAATGAAGAACGTAGTTTCTCTTGGGGCTGTGTGTAAGCAACAGCTTCTCTATTTTCGAACCCGGTACACACATCTTTTCAGTGGCAACGGGAAGATTGTCCAGTTTGTCGTGAATTGACGTCGGTATTTCTAAATCCACTTCTATGGTATAACCATAATCAAGCAGATCTAAATCTACCGTTCTGCACTCAACAATTATATTATTTAATAAATCATCATCTGTAACCCATTCAAGGTAATGGTTGATTTAAAGCCCAACCGTATAAATTATTTATATCTATGTAAAGCAAAGCGGTATCCGGGTCTGTTTTTACATAGTGTTGATTTACAAAAGTTAGTCCGCCACGGATACCACCCTCGAAAAAGTTATACATCTCCATATCGGTGAGGAGCTCAATTGGAGAGTTTAAAGTTAATAATGCGGAATTCCAATACATACCTGGAATTCCTAAGAAATTTAATTGTTCTAGTCTGTTATGAGCAATGAACTTAGCTCTAAATTGCTGGAAAAAATCAGCTAAAAGGAAAACATCAAGTTTTAAATAAACCATTATGTAATCAAAAAGTGAAGTTCATGAGGTTTCAAGCCAAATTCTCTGAGCTGTCTCATATTCAGCGGGAGTCACATCTTTCCAAATAGGAGGTAACTGATAAGTGTTATGCAAAACCTCTAATGAAGTTGCGGCATCATAAGGAAATATTCCCTTTGCAGTTATTATTGTAGTACAATAATTGTACCCTGAAATTCTGATTCGGTCAAGGGTAAAGATGATAAAGTTTTGACAGCATTATTTAAAGACTCACTGACAAATTGATAAGAGTCTATAAATTTAACGGTTAATGAGTCAATCCTAGCAAAAAGACTAAGAAATTTCTCGCTGGTTAAAGGAATACAGCTAATATTCCATGAATGATATTTTGAAAGGCCAAATTTCAAGATATGATGCAGATCATAACCCTTTATATTATGAAATACGACAGGAAGAGTATGTCTAATTTGCCTTGACAGATTACAAGTCGTACAAGCGGCACCAAGATATAGACCGGTAAAATGGTCATGGTCCCTAACTGGACTAACTAAAGGCTTATTGCACAAATAACATGATGTGCTGTTTTCAAACATTAATTGTTGTTCATCTGTAATTATCATTTTCTTTTGATAATTTTTATAATAATAAAGTGTTACAATATATTTTCCTATCATTTCAATTTCAGTAAGAAATTGATCGACGCAATCTAAACCGGTGAACGACTTATAAATTTTTACGCCCGTAAAATTATTAATAAAAAGCATACCAGCAGAAATAGGCAGATGACGTTGAAAGTAGCGATTGTCCTTAGGTAAGATAGTCTCAAAGTCGGCGTAAATAACAAAGGGAGGAGTGACTGTTTTACTCCAATTATTAAATTCTAAATATTTATTTTTAGGCAATGTGCACAAGGTAGTACCAAGCTGATTTTTATCACAATGACCCTTATACCTATTAAAAGTGTCATCATTCCTAAAACTGCTTAAACACCTAGGAAACCACTGACTACAAATCCTAACAGGAGTGATTGAACTATTCCTACAATTAAGGAATCTATTTAGGTCTGTGATTGCTAGATAATGATAATTATCCTTCTTTTCAATTAATAATAAATTGATAGGTATGGCTCCTACTATCTTACTCCTGTATATTATATCAATAAAGGGATGCTTCATAACTGCATCTTCATCAGAAATGTCTATCAAAGCCTTTTCGTTGTAAGTAAGAATATTAATACTATAACCTGGATTTTGTTGTTCAAATTTACTTATATTTGATAGTTTCATCGGCATATCATCAAATTTAATATCAGAAAGATTGTAGAAATTAGGACGATTTCTATATTGCCTAATTATACTGTCATATTTAATAATTGACAAGAAACTATACAAAAAGCAGAAGTGGTCATTATTAACTACATTAATAAGACAGCTTAAGTTTCTTAAAGATCTTGGGGTTTCAATAAAACTTCTGCCACTTAACCGACTTATTTCAGCAAATTTAGTCAGAACAAAGCTTATGTAATTGATTTTATTGATAGTCCAATTATTACCTTTCTCATTAATTTTTATTATTTTTTCATTTAAACGAGCAATACCTTCGTCAATAAAGATATCGCTCCAAACTCGGGTGGAATTCGAAATTACAAAAGATTGTAATTCATCATCTTTTATGAATTCCACATTTAGACAAAATTGAATTTCACATGATTTTAATTTATTTACATAAAAATTTAATTTATTTATTTAAATGTCTGGTACAGAGACCGTTTTTAAATCTAAAGACGTTTCGTATAATATAATATGATTATTATTTAAATCACTGGTGATATCTACGACACCAAAACCTATTTGATTAATATTATTATAATTATTACTATTATAATAATAATTATTATTACTTATACTACTATTATTATTAACAATTTCATCATCACTTATTGTGATTACATCGATAACTTTCGATTTTTTCATCGGTAATAAATTTATTTTTTCGTTATTTTTTCTTTTATTCGTTTTAATAAGATTATTTATTTGTTCATTTAATTTATTTACTTGCTCTTTTAGAATATTTATTTTGTTTATATCATTGTTATTATTATTATTATTATTATTATTATTATTATTATTATTATTATTATTATTATTATTATTATTATTATTATTATTATTATTATTATTATTATTATTATTATTATTATTATTATTATTATTGGTATTGGCATTATTGTTGTTGTTATTATTAGTGTTGATATTTATATTATTAGTGTTATTAATGTTGTTAACAAAAGAATTGTATAATATAAAGAAAAGGGATTTCTTAGAAGATTGTAATTGTTGAAGATGGGACCTATGCTTATTTAAAAATTCCTTATACGTTATAATCTCAATAACTTCACATTTAGGGCATAGGATGTAGGTGACACCGTTATATCTATGACTATAATTTTCTATTATAGTATCACAGTCATTATGGTATTTACTATTGCAGAAATTTTGGTATTTGGCTAGCGATTTGATTGTCCGATGGCTGCGTTCGATGATCCCGTTTCTCCCTGGACGGGGAAACTCAACATTCATTTATCTGCTAATTCTTGAAATTTTCTAGATCTAAAAGATAAGTAATTATCTAATAATATTTCACTTGGAGGTCTTCTTTCGTATAGCACTTCATTTAAAGCATTACATATATCTTCTACATTCTTAATTTTCTTTCAAATTGCATATCTCGATGGTTCACAATCAATAATTGTCAAATATTTATCTTTAGCAAATTTAGCTACATCAATTGCTAAACGACACCAATTTTCATCACAGCTTAGTTCACCTTTTTCCCACGTTACTGGCGCTGGATCAATTGATAGGCATTGATTACAACTTGCAATTATTTCTGAGATCTTATTATCCACATTTAATAGCCCCGCTTCCGATGCAAAGAATCGCATACGATTATTCCCTACCTGGCAGTTCTTGTGAATCTCTAATAACACATCTTTCGAGCTAATTTGATTGTCTAGAGCTGCGACTTCTTTTTTAATAATCATCCAGTTGACTGGTACTCTCGTTAATACATCAGCCTTGTTATTTTCTGTAGATACAAACTCAATGTCCATTTTAAGTTCATACTCAATCGCTAGATCTTTTAAAAGCTCCAGCCTTCGCCGTATTAACAACTCTGAATTTGCTTTTGTATGTATTTTTCTGTCGCTTGATAATATGCTGTTAACCCAACACACAACTGATTTACTATCGGATTTAATTTTGATGTACTTTAGATTCCATTTAATACATAAATTAATACCCTTCACAATTGCATCTAATTCCACCAAATTAATGTGTCTTGAATCATCAGGTTTTTGCAACCAACACGCATCTTCAACCACTGAACCTTCCATTTCTAATACAATTCCAATGGCGATCGAACTTGCATCGCACCAAATTATGCCTGTCTGATTGCTGGGAACACTCCAAATACCTGACGATGGATCTCTTTCATTCACTTTTTCTAATAACCATTTTACTTTGTCAACGATATGATTTTCTATTGAATCATCCAAATTTCCACTGGATAGCCTCTTGATATATGAGCAAGCTGGCCGCAACCACCCAGACACAGGATAAATCCCAACTAACAGGCCACATAACGAATACATCTCTCTTCTTGAAAGCCCTTCATTTAATTCATTTATCCGAATATCGTTCGATCTTTTCCAATGTAGTTCATTATTCTTTCGAAATACATCAATACCTAATACTCTTACACTGAGAGTATCCTTGACATTTTCTTCTTCTTTACATATCAAACCAAATTTACGCATTTCTGCACTTACTTTTCTTGCTTTAACTTTAGATTCATCTACGAATATATCATCTATGTATGAACTTGTGCTATCCTTGATTGATTCATTGTTGTTCAATACTTTATTCACAATCTCTGTCATTATTGTTGGCGCGATATTCAATCCAAATCCCATTCTCGTAAGCGCATATCTCTTCCCATTAACCATACAAGATTGATATCACCACATGCTTTTATCCACGTGTATTTGCATATATGCATCAGATAAATCTAACATTGCAAATTCTTTACTTAAACATTTCCATGATCGTAATTTTTCAGAACAGATATCTGCATTCCCACTATATACATCAATATATTTATTGACACTCCTAAAGTCAAATACTGGACACACTTTCGCTTTATTTAACTGAATTATACCATAAATAGGTACTGATCCGATCGGTTTTCCCATTGTTTTCTCGTCGTAATCAACTAGATAGCTGTTAGATACCCAAGAATTCAAGATACGCATCGTCTCCTGATCCTTACTACAATTATCATACAAGTTTGAATTTCTATTAGGTAGAAATTTCGGCGGCTCTGACTTTCAATCCCATTTGACAATCCATTTCTCGTTTTCAAATCTCGCAGAGAAATTTTCCTTCAATATTTCTGACATACTACTACTAGAGCACGCTACATGACAAGGTGCTTCTTCACAACCGAATATGGCTTCTTTATTCAATCGAACCCCACCAAACCTATTAATAGCATTCACTCCTAAAATTACATCATAATTGGATACTAGTTTCGGGTATATTAAACAATCAATATTAAATAACTTATCTCCAACCCATATATCAACTTTACTTCGCTCAGCATAATTGAACCATCAAGCATCGCTACCGCAGTCATAGATTTTCGTGGATTTCCTTTTACTATAGTGGTAGTGCTGCCCGAATCAACTAAACTTGCTTTTACATTACCATTTACTTTTAGGAGTCTCACATATTCACAATTCTTGGGGCCACACCCGACTCCACATTGTGTGTAGCCCCTTGATCTTTTCCCGACTTGCAAAACCTTGAAATATGTCCCATAATACCGCATTTTGCACATCTGTTGTTGCGTCTTTCTGGACAGTATCTTACCACATGATTAGCACTATTGCATATATAGCATTTTCGATTGGCTTGTCTTCCACTATCTGATCTTGGTACTACTACTGCGACCGTTTCATTGTCATAAATTTGGTGACTTGCGATTTTCTTTGCTTGAGCGACTAACTCATTCATTGTTGACACTGTTGAAATCTTTAGTTGATTTGACAAATCACTTGGTAAGCTATTTACAAAAAGTCGGGTTAGTAAATCACCT
>CAUHTR010008070.1:0-58893 GCA_959609185.1 Schmidtea polychroa
GGAGCGAAGAAGGGAAATCAGACAACAAATTAGGANAATTAATTAAAAATTTAATTATTAATAATATAATAATTATTAATAATAGGGATCGGTTCCCTTTTACATAATCTCTTTAATTCATTTTTCCTATTGTTTTCTTAATTTGATATTTAAAAAAATACAACACAATAAAATAAACACAAAATTAATTAATTAAAACCAATTGTTAATTCAGGACCTTGAATAGATTATAATTCGTCATATTCCTGTGCAATGCTGTATTTATTGGAGCTTATTATATAATATTTTAAAAATATTAATTTTTGTTATTCTACCATCTTCCAACACTTTTATGCAAGTTTATACTCTGATGGAGCTGGAGACCCGTATACTGAACATACCTATAGTAGAAGATGATAACGTTAAACTGGCTTGTGTGTCCCTGAGACAGTATGACCGGAAAAAACAAACGTGCCGATAGCCCAAGAAAGTAAAAAACCAGTATTATTTGGTACTCCTGTTAGTAGTACTCACTAGCCAAAGCCATTGGAACGACTCGGAGCAAGGCACGCAGATTAAGACGCAAGCATTTACTATCTAAGTTGACCCTACCACAGATGATTGTGAACCTGGTAGGCGTGATACTCGACACGGACTCCCGATGCCGCCAACGATTCGCGGTCAATATGAATGTCGATCTTGAATATGATTTAGATGACTTTTATCGGTAACTATGTAATCATTCTCCATGTTTTCAATTAAAACTTGTACCATTTTGTAACGACGTGTTTGTCTTTGTAGTTTCCGTTTTCGATAAATATTTGGTCTATTAAATGTGCTCCGAAAATAGTTGCCACCCGACGAGTGATTATATAAACATTAGTTCTTGTGGATTTCGTAGTAATAAATTCTTCTAGATGGAGATACGACGGAAAATCCTTCTATCGGCAGTCAAGAAATTCTAGATTAGTTTCTGCAGAGCAGCTCATCTGTCTACTCACATCCAGCCAATGTTTACAGTATATACATAGTCGGCCACCGTGATTATACAGGGATTTTGCTTTAATAGTTATGCGGGGCCTTGAGAAACTAACTCCCTTCTTTAACACTCTAGACGCTTACTCGATCATACCCTCAGGTGACCCTGCAAATATGTTCTCAACCATGCATTTGGAAACATTCAAAGAGAACAGATACAGATCTAAAAACCACCAATGGAAAAGGTTATTGAAAAAAAATTGGTTGCTAATGCAATTTTTACAATAGATAGCAGGCGGTCTAATTCATGAATTTATAATTGATTCTGGAGCAGATATTAAACATAGCTGGAAACCGGAAAATTTTACAGTTCATTGCATTTCAATTAAAACGCATGATGAGAAATTTCCTATTTTTAGCATTCCTAAACTAACTTAAACTTTCACAAGGAATTTTATTGTCAAGCGACCGATTTAAGCTCGGATTTTACCTCCAAATATATTTTACTAATTTGTTGCGTTACTGGAGCTCTTAAGCTAATGTATTCCTATAGTTTTAATTATTCTTGACCTTGAAACACCAAATGATTTTATTTCCTTGCCACAGAATTATGAACAATTATCAGAAGTACAGAAGACTATTAATTTATTAATTTTTAATTTTAATTAATTTTAATGGTTTTTTTTAAATTTTTAACGTTTGATTTTGTATGTTAATATTTTTAAAAATAAAGTTTCTCGCTAAGTTTCTAAAATAAAATCGTTAATTATTACCTTGTTAAAATTTGTTTGAAAAAACTATTTAAAATTTATATAACATTTTTCTTTTCAACCAATCGAAAATATATTCGAGCGGCGTTTTTCGTTTTAATTAAATTGTTTTATTTAAATGCAGTTTTAATATTAATTTTTATCAATATATTTTTGAATTAATTATATTATTATGCTTTCAATTGGAGGATCACAATAAATGCAATAAAAATTTATAGAAATTCAAACAAAGCAAGCGTTGAAATTGCCAATTTTTTTCATTTCACTTGTCATTTTAATTTCGCAAAACACAACCAGATTTTTGTTTATATATAAATAAAGTTTTACTGTATTAAAACATAATATTTGGTTGTTGGGGTCTTAAACTGAAAATTTCCAAATAATTAAAAAAAGGAATATTGAAAATTCAAAATCAAGAAATCATGGATTTAAAATTTGGAAAACGAGTCAGTTGGGAAAGATCATGGCGAGAACGGATTCATTAGAATATATTCAGAAAGGGTCGAAATGCAAGAAAACGTACAAAAAACAGAAAATCGTTAATTAATTAAGGAAATACCGAGTTAAGTAAACAAAATGGATTCTGGACAACCATTATCATGACAACATAGGTAATGGGAAAACAGAAAAGATTACCGCAAGAAGGACGTACGGTGAAACAATTAATTATTTCTTTCGAAGGAGAAAAGATGTAAAAAACCTCAACACAAAGCTTGTCAAAGGGATACGATCTAGTTGAAACACCATTAATCAAGGCGTTTACTTCAACTATATAAGGGAACTGAAATTCTGAAACAATCGGAATTGTGCCTCAGAAGAAATTGACAGTATGATTAAAGGAAAAATTAAAGTCAGAAGATAAAAGTAGCGGAAAGGAAAATAAAAGAATCAAGTTAAGTCAAAGGAGTAAAAGAAGAGGTGATCCTTTTCCTGGATAAAGCTAAAGTTCATTTAAACGATGTAGTTATAAGAACCAGCGATGGGATTATTTTTGTAAAACTACTTTATAAACTATTTATGATGGATAGTGAAGATATTGGAGAAAATTTGTCTAAGATTTAAAAGTGTCGTGTTTATGATTAAAGAGGCATTGTATGACGTTCATCATTCTGTTATCAAAAGCGAATTTAAGGTTCTGTTTGGATCAAACGATGTGAATTTTAATTTGTAATTCTCCAGCTCAGCTAAATCGTTGATTAACACCACAAACTGCAATGTCTGATCTGGATATTATGGAATGAGCCTCTGAAGCAGGGGAAAGTTCGAATGTTCCACTAACCGACAAAGATATCATTTAATCCGAATGCGGAAATCCCTAATATGGAAAACAAGATGTAGAATATGTAGAAATATCGCATTTTAAATTATGCATTTTTGTTTAACTGAATTATTTCTTGTTTTGTTCAATAACTCCAAAATTCAATGAAGGCAACGCAATTCACTTAAAACAAAATTTTTGTAAAAATGATTCAGAAAAGTTTCGTTCTGTGGATATCACTCTACAAAAAATATATTAAAATAATTTATGATTAAAATCAAAAACATGTCTAAAAATAGCTGTGAAAATTCTACGATTTCGAATCTCTCAACATAAGTTTTCAAATATTTACTCTAACCTTGAAATTAAATAGTGTTTTATTTAAATGATTATTATTATTATTATTATTAAATATTTAATATAAATTTATTAAGCATAACGACTATGGCAATTAATTGTTTGAAATTTCGAAAATAAAATTATTAATGATTAAAAAATATAAAATTAACAAACAAATATTTTAAAAACTAAAAGTTAACAGTAAAATTTCTAAATCACATTATAATTTATTTACAAATCTATCCATGAAAACCATCAAAAATCACAATCGTGTGAAAGCTTAAAGTTCATTTGTATTAATTTGAATAAATGATGATTTAAATAGAATTGCAATGGGTCTCATAATTGATATTCAAGACGTAATTTATAAGCATTAATTCCTGTTATAAAATCACTAGGAACTATAAAAATGAATGGACCAATTCAAACAAAAATTGAACTGATAAACCATTAAAACATAAAATAAATGACCAATGAAATTGTATCTATAAGAATACATAGATGATAAATATTCGAATGATGCAAACCAGCAAAATCAACATTGGTCGATTTAAGCCAAATTTACAATGCTAAAGTCCACCTGTCTCGCCGCTTTTGTAGAATGGAAACAACGGCAAACGAGACGATTGTTGTAGGATAGTAACGGTAACTAGGTTAGACAGACAGATCATAGTAAACTGATCGGTGGCAGGCTACAACACCAATATGCTATTTGGCGTATTATTAAGGTAATGTATAAACGTTAGACCTAATGTTCACTCACATTGAACAACCGATATTAACGTGTGTCTATCCATACACACACACATGCATACACATTGACAGAGATACTGGCATATTTTCTTTTCTTTCTCTGAACAGAAAATTACTCATAAACAATTCACGCGCGTTATTAACGACTACATCAAATCGTACACATCTGCAGAGACATACAAACAGATGCATAATTTCAGGTCACCGTTATGTATACATTATGTATATAATTATATTGTATGCGCACACACTCATTTTACATTTGTATGGTGTGCCAACACGATTGTATATTGGAACAAAATGGAAATTAATTTTTAACGAAAAAACTCGATCTCTCACTATTAATCTTTGGTCATTTACTTTAACGATTTTTATGTCCAACACAACTGTCATATGTATGATCTTATTTATTAACACCAACAAAAATCAATCAATAAATAAATAACAACTCTTTCGAATTTCAATAATATTTTTATATAAAAAAAAAATCGATAAAATCACTTGTTTACATGAATATTTACAGAGATTAATTTGATTATCACACAAATATGATCAATATTTGACTAAAAAAAGACTGATTATATTTATAGAGATTTGTAGTCAATCAGCCAAACAATCGATCACAAACAAACAGCTGATTTTGCATCGATATTATCACAGTTTTGAGTAAACCCTGAATTTGGGTTCGATAAACAAGTTACATTTTGAGATCCGACATTATTATTGTTTATATTATTATTATTATTATTATTATTATTATTATTATTATTATTATTATTATTATTATTATTACTGTTTGTTACTCGATGAATAGTACTTTGTTCGCTTGAGATGATCGATGAAGATTGCTCTTCACTGACAATGCTGCCTTCGCATTCTGAAAATGGATTATTATCTATAGAGACCGGAGCATTTTGATTGTTAGTAGTTTGTTGACCTTGCCGCTCATCGATGATTGGAGAATCGGATAACAGGTGCCGCTGCCGCTGCTGCTGCTGTTGCTGTTGCTGAATAGAGGGAGATGGCTCTTGAGGCATTGCATACAGACTTCTATTATGCGGATGAAAGCAGCTGTTACGATGCTGCATCAATGGAGGACAGTAGGACATTGGTGTGGAGTGTTGTGATGGCAACATTTGGTGACTATAAGCGGCTTGATATGGCGGTGGGGCTAAGGATAAGAGACAATGTCACTAACAGTAATACTCGAGACAAACTCACTGCTCATATAATAGAGAGCGTTATATAGGGAGCGCAGAATCATTTTATGAAGGAAAACGACATAAAAGAATAAAAATGGTCACTGATGTGTCTGATGATCAATATCAGTTTACAATCATCAAATGCGATCGTTAAATCAAAAAATCACGTGTGAACCAATCATAAGATGATCGAATAAAATAATATCGAACTTATTATTTAAACATAAATAAATTCAACCCAAATAATTTTATAAGTAAAAAGGAAAATCCCCAAAATTGCATCCTTTCTCGAATTGTTTATTTGTATTGTCACAATTTGAGAGAAATGAATAATTTGTTGAATAAATTTTTTCCAAAAATAAAAAAAAAATTAAATTCGATGAAAAAAGTAAAATTTATTCATTTAATAAAGTTACGGTTATTTGAGAAAATGGAAGTGGACGTAATTATTTAAGTTAAAATTATAATGGTATGATAATTATAAAGTAATTATTAAATATCAATTATAATTAATAATCATTAATTAATTAATTAATCAAATCAAATCTATGTGAAGAAAATGTGACAATTGATTACGTCTTTTTTATTATCGAAAAATTCGTTTACTTCTAGTAAATAAACAACAGAAACATTGTCAATGTTTTATTCATATTTGACATCGATACAGAAATTGCATATAGTGGTGGGTCTGTATAAAGGGTACAAAATTTGAACCAAGAAACTCAACTTTTTAAGGCCCCTAAAAATTCAAAATAAATATGATAATAAAATAAGCAATAAATAATAGATTAATTTATTATTATCTATTGGAAATGTATAAGGAAATCGATGAGGCTTGATTATGGAATTAAGCTAGTACCGCCTTTTACCGAAAATAAGACATTCTCCGAGAATAAGCCCTATCGTGATTTTCGGAACTTTTTGTAAAATAAGACATCTTCCGAAAATAATTCCTATATAAAAAATGCTAAAAAAAAGAATTCATTAAAAAATGCTGTTTATTTATTAAGTATAAATTAAGTATAAACCATATTCAACGTGTTTCAGGAATTTATGTCATTGAAAGTGAAAAAGCCTGGTGCATCCAAGCAGTTATAAGAAAGTGGGTTGATTTTATGCTGCCTCCACTGTTGAGGGGTCAGAATAGAGGTTTATTAATTTGGGATTCTTTTGTAAAACCAGGCTTACAAGAAGTCAACGTGTTAAATGACTTTCAATAAAAAACTAATATTTCTTTTAATAGGTGACAAAGATTCATTGAAGTGTATACAATACATTGTATAGATGGTTTACCATTACCAATAGTTATAGGAATCACTCGGCAGATATGTAAAAGAAATTCATCAAAAAGAAAGGTGATATATCGAAAAAAAGTTCAGGAATAAAAATGGATATTGATTTTTCATTTTTAATAAATATGATTGGGTATTTATTTTGGCTGTTTGAATGAATTCATTTTCTATTCATCGATTCTATTAAATATTTTATTAAATCATTAATATATTTGAAAATCTTAATTTGGGTTTATTTTCTTTATTTTTTTTCGTAGAAAAATGTAACTATGAATTTTAAAAATATAAAAAGAATTTAATAAATGTAATTTAAATTTGAAAATGATTTTAAACAGAAAATTGTAAGATGAAATTCCTAATTTTAGTCAAAATTTAAAAAAGACTTTTTAATTAAAATTTTTAAAATAGATTTAGTTAGGAGAATAGTAACGGAGCGGGCTAAGGAACAAAATGGCACATAAGTTTGACAGAAATTTGATTCAATAATTCATGGAATTATAATTTTAAAATATGTTGATTTATAAAGTGTTACTGATTTTATTATGTTTCCTATATTTATATAATTTCATATAAATTTACATTCATTTCATTTACCGTATTAACCCGAATATAAGACTACCCTGATTATAAGGCAAGTCTCATATTTTATTGATAAAATATTAAAAACTACATTTTTTAAGATCCCTTATTCAGTATCTAATCATGCACGAACATGACAAACAATCTTCAATTCCACATATAAGTAAACTCTTGTTTTTAATGATATTCCTGGAGAAAAATCTGGTCGTATATTCGGGCTAATACAGAATAATATCAAAACTTAAATGATTTCTGGGAATAATAACCACATTTTCATATTTAAGTTATATGTTATTAAAACCACATATTTAATTTACTCCCATTCACACAGCTTATTTTTTATAACTTCTGATATTAATTTTAATTAATTCAGATACTCTTTAACTTATAAGGCTAATTTTATTTCCAGTATTTAAGAAACGGTACTTCCGTGTTATCTTACCCCCAAAAATTAAATTAAAAAAGAACATATAATTATTATATTTATTTTCTAAATCACAGTTACAAACTCAGTAAATGTTTGTAAAGAGTTTGTAAATGGTCATCCAGGTGGCCAGAAAACCACAATGTCGTTGAGATTAGTGTCGAACACATAGGCACTGTTGCTTAGAACATGTTTGCGCCACATAAACTCACATAATCACATAAATCACAGATAGCCTTAATAAATTCATGTTCAATAATGTTCAATAACGTCATCAATAATGTATTCTCTCATTTTTTATATTGTTATTTTAATTGTATTTTATAATTTAATTTTTGGGGGTAAGATAACACGGAAGTACCTAAGGAACTATATTAAATTCAATGTTATTCATCCTAATTTTACAAAATGATTTTTTATTAAAGTGGTGATTTCTTGGTAGCATCATTTTTTATTTAAAACAATAAAGTGATAATTTAAGCCTTTTGCTGCAAATAATGTATTTAATGAACAAATTTACGACTATAAGATAGTCCTTGTCAATTGGAGATTGACAAGGACTATCTTATAGTCGAAAATTTTTTCATTAAATACATTATTCGTAGCAAAAGGCTTAAAT
This sequence comes from Schmidtea polychroa, assembly GCA_959609185.1. NCBI lineage: Eukaryota > Metazoa > Platyhelminthes > Tricladida > Dugesiidae > Schmidtea > Schmidtea polychroa. The sequence goes on from CAUHTR010008070.1 coordinate 8,194, forward strand.
TATCACTTTAATTTTTTGATTTTATTATTATTATTAATTAAATTAATTAAATTCAAATCATCCAAATTATTAAAATTACTTTTAAAATTACTTTCACTCAATATATATATTCCATCATTCATTCCATCAAACATTCTGTCATACATTCATTACTACAACCACCCTTCAAAAGTCTCATATTACCACAACCATTAATTACTTTAAGTTGCGAGCTCCTCCCGCGTCAAAGATGATTGGAAGTTGATGGTTTTCTGATTCGTCATCTATAACTGACACTTTCTTACTGTGGTATTGATCATATGGTTGATTTTTGAATTGTTTCTCATTGTTGAAGTTCCCATAATTGTCAACTCTTTCTTTGTTGAAACCTCCAAAATTGTCATTGCTTCTGCCATTGTTAAATCTCCGTGATCTGTTCGGCTGATTTCTTCTTCGACACTTTACAAAACAGTAGTATTGTACATGTCCTTTTCCACGCACGTCTGATGAAGCCTTTTTCTTTACGGTCATGTTATTAAATTTGAAGCTAAAATCGAACTGTGTTTAATTTAAGAATACTTTTATCTTGCATTACTTCTTCACTTAATACTACTTTATATTTCAATAGGGTATGATTGATATGTACCATTTCAGCATATATTATTTTCATTGCAGCTACACTTTGATTTAATTTTAATTCTTCTACCTTATTTAGAATGTATTTAATACTTCTGCTTGGAATAGGGGCCACTTGTTCTTCATTTTCAATTTTTTAATCTTCGTTCTGAATTTTTGCTTTAATTATATCTTGTGTTATTTTATGCCGTTGTATTTCTCTTCCGTATTCTTCACAATCCAAGCAGTATTTTAACAAAAAATGCAGTCAATTTAAGGCTAATAATCTTGTATTTTATTACCCTTTCAACATATTACACAATCATTTTAACATACTCATCAACTGATGAATTTCCTTTTCTTTAACAAATTAGTTTCCAAATGTTCAACAAGATTTGTTTTTGTTTCAAACCCCTTTCATAATCGTTTGTATAAGTTGTTTTCGAAGTGTTTCGTCATATTTTCTTTTTGTGTCTAGATATGTACGAACAACAAAACTCCTTTGTTTTCATTCAGTTTTATTTAATTGATATAATAAATTCTTTCAGATTTTCCAATAGGCAATATAATTTCGGCTGTGAAATAATTTGAAGCAATTCTGAGATATCTAGACTTTTCGTGGTCGTCATGTTATGAAAAATAAAACTGAGTTATTAGCAGGGCTGTGGATTCTATTTCATTACAGCATAATCACAAGTATTAATATATAGGATATTAGCAGTAATGGGATTCAGTTCTAGTAAGTTCGTACCAATTTTTCATTTTACAAATCAATAAAAATTTGGAAAGCGTACCGGTTTCAAAGAAAATTGAATCCCATCACTTGAAACATGAGATTCAATTCATCAAAGGTTCACACACAATCATACAATTAATTACTTTATTTAATGAATACTTATAAGAGGTTTTATTATTAATTGACTAATAGATAAAACCCTATAAAAAATTAAACCGTTCAAGAATAATAATTAGGAATATCACAAATTTTGGTTTTCTTAATTTTTGTTGTTTCAGGTCTCATGACGTTTTCCTCAAACTTTGTGACAATTTTTTATTAGCTCATTCTATGAAAAAAGTAGCACTGTTAAAAATTATTGTTAATTCATTACATTAATTTGATTTTAATATTTCCCACATTATTTCCTTGAAGGAATTTGAAAGAAAATGGTTTGAGAAACAGCAGAATAAAAGTTTGTCAGTGATTTTACTTTTTCAGTGAGTTTTGCGGGCTTTTAATTTAAGTAATCGGTTCTAGAAACTAATTTTCCATCAGTTTATTAGTTCAAAATTTAGCAAATTAAATATTTCATTTTTACAATATCATTGCATTATTGTGTGACAAAATCGAACGAAAAGAAACATGATAAAAAGAAATTATTAGAATTGGTACGGATGGTAAATTAATATACGCACCGAAAAGTTTGATGTCATCCTAACGGTGATAATGTGATATATGATTTTTTCAAACACAGTGAAAATGAAAAATGTTTCGTTTTATTAGAGATACTTTCAAATTATATCAGTTAATTGAAAAGAAAGAACGAAAGTTAGAGTGATAGAAACAGCAAAAATATAACACATGTTTCCATTGCGTAAAATAATTTTTACTGCCGGGAAATAACACTGCTTAATGTCGAGATCCTTGCAATGAACATGAGGTGGCATAGTCTCAGTGCGAATTTTAGAATTAAGTTAGCTCCGTCTAGACGTGATTAGTGTGGTTTGTTTTTTATTTTATCGCAACTACTCATCAGGAATAAGGAAATTGTAATGAAAATTTTCACGTCATTTATTAATTATTGATACACAATATATATTTTATAATATATATTTATTTATATTTATATTCATTCGTTTATTATTATTATTATTATTATTATTATTATTATTATTATTATTATTATTATTATTATTATTATTATTATTATTATTATTATTATTATTATTATTATTATTATTATTATTATTATTATTATTATTATTATTATTATTATTATTATTATTATTATTATTATTATTATTATTATTATTATTATTATTATTATTATTATTATTATTATTATTATTATTATTATTATTATTATTATTATTATTATTATTATTATTATTATTATTATTATTATTATTATTATTATTATTATTATTACTATTATTATTATTATTATTATTATTATTATTATTATTAATATTATTATTATTATTATTATTATTATTATTATTATTATTATTATTATTATTATTATTATTATTATTATTATTATTATTATTATTATTATTATTATTATTATTATTATTATTATTATTATTATTATTATTATTATTATTATTATTATTATTATTATTATTATTATTATTATTATTATTATTATTATTATTATTATTATTATTATTATTAAATAAACCTCTTCGTCTGTAAATGGGAGGATATTGACCTGTTTGTGAAATTGTTTCATTATTATAATTATTCTCAAGTGAATTTTGATAATATTGATTTGGATTTATGGAACCATTCATAGAAATTGAATAATTTGGTCTTTCGTGAGGTTGTAAATACATTCCATTTGGTATTCGGCCATGGTTCATAGAATTATTCATAACCTAGAATTTATTTGAATAGAAATTTGTAAATTTGTAATAATAAGAAATTATATTTAAGAAATGATATCATTCACAGCAAAGGTAAATTAGATTAAAAAATTTATTAACTGAATTTTTATACGTGAAATAATATATGGTAAGAATGGACAACCTAAATGCACCCAATGGTCAGGAAAAGAAAATATTTTTGTTTAAATGCTATGTTTATTGGCTTTAGTCTCTAAGACAATTAATCTGTGGGATATTAGTAATAAACCGATTACAGTACTATATATCAGTTAAGTACATTGAAATACATATAATTAAAAATATAAATTTCCCGAAGAACGGTTTTTTAATATAGAACAGATAACAATTTCCTTCATAAATTCACCCATGAAAATGACATTGGTAAAACACATGATTTTAGTTCATTTACAAGTTGGTTAGTGAGGATTATCCCTGGATAAATAACGTAGTAGAAGAATGACATTAAGACTTTGGTACAAATTTGTCACCAAAATTCACAGGAAACAGAAAATATGTGAAATAAAAATGGAGTAGTAATTTTCAAGAGAAAATCTTTTGCAAAAAACGAAAAATATTGTGATCTTAGATTCCAGGTTGCGAACATTGTTTTCTAATATCCAACATATAATTCAATATCTTGATTTTTATGTTGTATTTATAACAAATTTGAAATCTTTTTCAATTACAGGGCTTCTCAATTTATTTTAATAAGTATGTCAAGTCTTAAAAACTTCTTTTTTTAATTAACAATTAATGGACTAACAAGTTATTATAAACGTAGAAAATAAACACGTCAATACGTTTAATTATTTTTTAGTATTTTTTTTTATAGACATCAATAAATACTCTTATCAATAAACCCTCAAAAGTCGCATGTGTGATATTTTTAAACCCTTCACTAATCGCCACCATCAAATCCAATTCTGAATCACAATTGGCCGACCTTATATAGTTTTTCTAGTTGGAAAAGACTTCTTCAATAGGTTTGAGAAAAAAACTATATGGAAGTAAAAATATTATATTATGACACTGCTAAGCGATTGATTGTCTAATTTCTTAAATCTCGTGTATTCTGTAATTGTCTATAACAAAATACATACCTTGCATATTTATGCTCTCAAGTTCACCAATAACATTTAAAACAAATTCATTGAAACCATTATAAGGACCTTCCCTAACATCATACTGCTCAATTTTTCAAATGTCATGGCAGCACAAAGAGTAAAATTTTTACTTCGCAAGGTTCCAATCATTTTATTTGAAGGCTCTCCTCTGAGCGATCGGCCGTATTTTTTCTCATTGAAAAACATGTCTCCATTTCGTCAATAAAAAGTTTTTTCCTTAAGTTTAATCTTAAAAAATCCATTGCATAATTGTATCATGTTGGTTTCTAAATTAGGTCTTTCAAGAACTAGGGATATTCGTTTGAATGAAAATTCAAATCCCTTTATTGATGGTAGATGTGCTAACGTCAATTAAAAATTCTTCATAAATTTTCGCACGAATTGATTCAAAGGGTATTAAAACATCCTAAAAATAAAACCTCACAAAATTCTTTTTGAGGCGTAAAAAGTTTTCCTTGTCTACCTTCATGGCTTTTCGATGATTCAATCCTTCCACTTTTTAGGTATACACGAATAACACTCGCAACTGTTTGGAAATTTAAATTTAAATGGTTTGAAATTTCTTTTATGCTTTGACCTTGGATATACTTATCGATAATACATCTTATCATCAAATCTGGCAACTTCATACTTTTAGAGATTCATTAACCCTTATTGTAGTGCCTCTGATTTGGAAATTAATAAATATATCAATTTAAAAATTAAATTTAAAATACATTATTAAATTAATTAAATGAAAATGATTGTTTAAATATTCAAAAAAAATAAGATTCATGCTTCTTCGTAACATCGCCACCGTTAATTCTTATTAAAATCTATAAAAAAAATGTCAAACATTCGAGAAGCTGAAATCTTTGTTTTCCAAGATAAGATCTCTCAGTTGATGAGATTGATCTTATCTTCTTGATCTTATCTTCTTATGAAAATTGATTTCCAATGCTAGTGATGCTCTTGATAAACTTCGTTACAAGAGCGTGACGGACCTATCAATCTTGGATAGCCAAAAGGAGTTAATGATTAAAGTTATTCCAGATAAAGATTTCAATACTTTGAGATTGTACGATACTGGAGTCGATATGACCAAAGTTGAACTCATCTACAATCTTGGTACAATCGATTGTAGGTATTAAAACAGTAATTTTTGAAATTTTACAAAATTAATTTTAAATTATCAGGCATCATAAGAATATAGAAAAAAGAAATTATTGCCTTTTCATTATAATTTTTTTATTTTAATAATTCATGTAATATTTATAGCACACAAGCAGACAGGTTTGGACTTGTTTACGAACCTATGACCGTACAGTACGAAAATAGACTATAAAATTCTCTGGGACAATATGTCCCTACAGTATTGAAAGGGTAGAAAAGACACGAATTTTTAAATTTAAAAAAAATTTAAGCAATATCAGTAACCAAGATTTACAGAAGAAAGGCAATTCAAAAAGATAAGTGAAATTTAATTAACTAAGAATATGAACAAAATATGTTTCGATTGCAATAAAAAACGGTCATGTTAACCGAAACTACCAAAAATAAAAACAAATCATATACTACTAGTGTGGAAATAATGTATATAGTAGCAGAGATTTTAAAATACGAAGCCACACTATACAAGGCTTTTGCTTTACATTCAAAGAAGAATGGTATCTGAGATGTTCAAATCTGATGTTCAAATATATCATACTCTGGTTGCAAAAAGCAAGGACATATAATTAAAATGATGAAACAGTTCAAATCTAAAACGGCCAAATTCATGTGAGAAATGATTTGAAGCAGTATATTTTATTGGCCATTCATGGGCGCCGTTAGGGAGGTGCACCCCCTTTCATTTTCTAAATAATACAATACAAATTTTTTGAAATTTTATTTGACATATTAAAACAAACTTTCATTCTACGAAATTCATTTACATAACATGAATATCAAAGAAATAAGTCTAAAACAAAATAATAAAATAACTCTTGCAAAACAGAATAATATTTTTAAGTCTATATTCGAAAATGTCCACCAAAATAGTCAATTAGTTATTATTTGGGTCCCATAGAGCCCCGATTATCTCAAAAATATGTTTGAGAGGACTAAAAAGATTTGACATAGTTCTCCTCCCATAGGTCTTGTTTTATTCTGTACCACCTTTCAAAAAATCATGCAGGCGTCCTTGTGGCCATTACATTATCGGATTACAAAACAAGTAGATTTATCAATGATAGTAAATACTCATCTGAAATGAATTTCCCATTATTTGGGGACTCGGCAGTAGACTAGATCAGAAATCAGGAACCAGCAGGACTTAACTTGAAAATTGCGGCTCTCAAAATTATTTAAAAAATCCTAAAATCTGGATTTACATACAGTACAAAAACGAAAAAAAATATTTTCTTCTTGATATAAAAAAGAATGCTTTTTGCGATTGCAACAACTCCCGCAACGCTTCAGAATTTCATGACAACGGTTTCGCAGAAAAAGTTTTTATAAAGAATTCCTTATTTATTTAAACTATATATTTAGGAAAACTGAGACATAACATTTGACTAGGGTAGAAAATGTACTATGTAAAATAAATTAAAGGTAAATCCAGAAAAATATATAATTATAGCAGAAGAAACAAAATTTTTGGGTCATGATAAATTCTAATGGAATTCAAACAGGCTAAATTGGAAGTAAATTGGAAGTAAATTGGACGTAAATTAGACACTATAGAACTTTGAGCGTATAAAATGTATAAGAACTCTAATATTATCGAAAATTTATCAAAGATTAAATAAATTTTTCAAGATGATCGGATCCAATACTGTACAGAATAATATAAATTTAGATGGACAGATTAGTATAAATAGGCACTTTTGAAATTAAAGGATGCATTATTAAACACGCCGGTCCCAATGTGTTTTAAAAGTCAATTTATTCTAGAGACAGATACCCGTTTCGGCACTATTGGACAGATACTACCCCAAGTAAATGAAAGAATAATTGCTTATGGCACACACAAACACACTGAACAACCATGAAAATTTTAATTGTATAAACAAATTACCATAGCTATTTTTTATTTCATAAAAATTTTTTTTATAAAAATTAAAAAATCAAATATAAAATTTGGATATCAAAAGAAAAAAGGAAAGAATTCAATACCGAAATTATGTCTCATGCTATATCAAGATATATCAGATCCAGATATAGCGTTGAAAATTGCAAAGAGCAATTAGATTCAAAATTCTTAACTGTGAGACATGTCAAAAACCTAAGACAATGACGACTAAAACAAAAGAACATATTATAGCAGCTGAAGTTGTGTAACTATTAAAAGTAATCTCAACTGATTTTTGAGGTCCATCTTCACCAACAGGAAAAGTAAAGGACATATTTATGGAATAATTGGTCATCCTAATAGATATATTTCTTTAGTAACGATAGCGAGACCAAACGAGAAGAATACTGTACGGATAAAAACAGTGAAGTCAAAAATATTTAAGAACCTAGGAAAAAAATATAATGTTTACTTTCAGTACTCAAGCCCATACAAACCCATACGAATGGATTAATAGAATGATAATTAGATTATTTGAGTTCATTTGGAAAAAGAAATTGAAGATGGATTGGGTTGATGTGTCTATTACAAGTAAAAATTTTAATGAATAGAAAATTTCTAAAAAAGGATAGATAAACGTCCTGTGGAAGTATTTCTGGATTTAAAATTATTCGGGAATGGAAAAATATAAATCAAAGGCAAGTCAACAAATAAAACGATGTACAAAACAAGGGGAAGAATGTAGAATATATAAATGAAAACATTGTGGTAAAAGTTTAAGTCCAAATAGATAATCGAGGAGACAGATTTTAAAATAATAAAAAGTTACGCGAAAAAAGCAATGAAAATGGAAGTACTAATTAATAGGAATTTAGGGGTTAAGAGTATATAAACAAATTTAATTAATATTTTAATTTGCGTTTTGAATTTATTTCAAACGCCTTCAATCTGTTTATCCGAAACCCCGATTAATATTTATTTATTAATAACGATTATTCTACTAGTTATTATTAAATCCCTTACATTTCCAGAATTATATGGGTAATTATTCATTATTCCTGGCCTGACAACTGGTTCTTGGCGATGCACTGAATTGTTCATTAATCCTCCATGACACATTGAAGAACCATCAATTGAATAGGTTTCTAAAATGTATTTCGATAATAAAAAATCGTTATAATGAATTTACTAAAAATTATTTCTTCTAATTTTAAAAATAGTCCTTAACCCTTTAAATAAGTATTATAAAATGGTTAGTTTCTGACTTCTTGTGAAGCTTTTACGTATGGTTGAATAAGTTAGTCAATGCATTTAATAATAATCTTTAAAAACTAGATTATGGATGGGTGTTTTTTTAAATATAGGTTTGATTTTTCTCGTCAAGGTTGACATCCCAGAAGATGATCATTTTAAAACGTAAATTAAAGTGAGGCTTAGAAGCGAGTATATATGGTACAGTAAACCCTCCTATAACGCGTCACTCTTGTAATGCATTTTCGCTACAACGCGGTTAAAAGAATGTGGAAATTTTTCTTGTAAAGCAATTTCTTTTTCTTACAGCGCGATTTTTGCACATCGTAACAGGAATCCCCAATGCAGCAAACAAATTTACTTTTTACGAGACGTTATCGTTGTCGAAGATTTGAAGAAAAAGAGCAAGAAATCTTTGATAATAGATTTTGTAAAACCGTTAACGACCACGGGGAAGAATCAAGTTCAAAATCGGATGTGAAAACGTTTTCAGCGTAATCCACTTATAGTTAGCAGTGATGAAGAAGAATATAAGTGAATCTCGATTTCTTTTAAAGCTATATTTTGTTTTTTTTTAACTTGAATTTCATTTCATTTCATTTACAAATTATTATTCTTCTTTACTTGGATTATGTTAAATTTAAATAGAAATTTGTTAAATAGTATATAATTCTGATTATATTTTGAATATCGACCAATTATGTTTTTATAAACAGTAAACACACTGCTTCTTATTTGGAACCGGCCTCTACATATTTCCTAAAGTTTATATCTCTTACATCGTGATTTCCTTCTATGCGGCTTTTTCTGAGAACGTATCTAGCGCGTTGTGAGAGATTTGACTGTATTTATTATTTAAAGTTATGAATGCACAGTTATCAGATTGTTTAACCGTTATGCTACTGAAGTGGTTGAAGAGACATACTACGCGTCTATTTATTGACTCTCCGCGGTCAAACGGTTAAAGAATTCTGCAGTATGCAAGTGATATTCATTTGAACGATAGAGCAGTTAAGATATGAATGAGTCGAATCTTAGTTATCAAAGGCATAATAAAGGTATTACTTAGACCTAACAAAAGTAATGGCAAGAGTTTGTGATGTTGATTGCCAAATTGCTATACAAAAATCAGCTCTACATTTTTAAATTTTCGCTACTAGACTTGCAAATCGGTGGTTGTAAAACACTGATTTACGTGACGCAATTTACGAAATTATATTGTGCATATAATAAACTTCACTAATGTGGTATTTTAACAGTTTATTTTGTAAATTTAAAATTACATTTTTCTAAAGTACTTCACCAAATTCCTCGTAAAGATGAGACCGAACATTACAACAATCAATTCCAAAACAAATAATCAAAAAATATTTTCAATCAATATTCATAACCAAAACTGGCTTATAAAATAAAATTTTAACTTTATAAAAATGTTCAGCATTCACTAACATTACAAGTAGATAATAATTTTCGTCAATAAACATTTGAAGCTGTCAATCTTAGTGTAAAAAATACGCCATCACTGAAAATCGATTGTTTTTTCAATGCTCAAAATAAAAATTAAAAAATATAATTGAATAATATAAAAATTGTGCAAAAAATGGTTTTCACAATCCATAATCACCGATCTAAACCTGAAAATATTTTAAGAAAGAAACAAGAATGAGGGAAGAGAAAAATGACAGCCAGTTGGATAAATACTTATTGGTGTATGTGTGTGTGTGCATTGGGTGTGTAAGCCTTTTCATTTATATGAGGAAGTGACATCACTGAATTCATTTTACACCCGTTTGTATCTTACACATGTTTACTTGACACACACACACACACACACAACGCAATAAATGTAGTAGAAAATCAAGCTTGTTATTGCAGAAGAGATTGATTCTAGAGAGATAGAAACCAGAGTAGAATAAGATATCTAATACATTGATACAGAGCCAACCACTGGTGTTTGATATTCGTGTTAAAAGCTACACTGACACAACATTCAGTGTTTTATAATAATAATAATAATAAAAATAAAAATAACAATAATAATAATAATAATAATAATAATAATAATAATAATAATAATAATAATAATAATAATAATAATAATAATAATAATAATAATAATAATAATAATAATAATAATAATAATAATAATAATAATAATAATAATAATAATAATAATAATAATAATAATATTAATATTAATAATTATAACCAAATAACCAACACATTCATATCCGTAATCGATTTCTATTGGTCGATGAATGACAAACAGAAAACGTATCGTTGACAACAGATACGAAATTTGGTGTATGCATTAAAATCGAGATACGCAAAATCAAAGAAGTCGATCAAAGATGTAGCACACAATCTGTATCTTACAGTCACAGATGAACGCATGCATAAAACTAACACACATACATCAGACATTGAACAAAATTCAATCAGCACGCATTTGATGTCTTGATAAAGTCTCGCAGAGTAAATTATATCTGCCATCAATAAATAATATCTATGTCAATGCTGTTAGCATTGCACTTATGAAAAATATATTGATCAATATATGATGAAATCAACCTAAATCGACTTATTTAATATAGATGCACATCATTGTCGAATCTAAAAATCCCAACACGTGACTCGCGACATTTGGGTAGACGAGGAATAAAAATTTTAGACGCAGCAGACGAGAGTTAATTTATTCTTAAATTTATTGATAATAGAATTTTATTAATTTAAAAATATATTTAAATTTAAAAGATAAATAAAAAAGTGATTCGGGTCTTTGCTTATTGGGAAAAACATCGAAGTTGCTACGAAAATGATACAAGAAATTTCTTTTGATTATTTGCAATTTTCAATGAAATCAATTTACGAAAAAAAATTAACTTATATTTGAGTATTCGTAAACATTTATCGAGTTAAATGGATAAATAAAAATTCCAAACATTAATAAAAAGGAATAATGAATAGGAGTTCAAAAGTATTTTCCGCAGAACGGGCATTTAAATTTGATTGGTCAAGAGAAAACTTTTAGAATTATGCACCAAAATTCGCTAAAATTTAATTACAAGGGGCGTGATTATCTTAGGTGTGAATTAAAACATCCGTCAATGACCTTTATTCTCGGGATTATTTTTTATTATTATATGCAAACGTATGTCATATTTGTTAATATTTATTTCAATAAATTCCGAAAACATCCATATACATTTAAATATACCGATATGTTTATTTATTCTTTGAAGTCATTTCTCTTATAATATTAGCTTCAAAAGCATAAATTACTGATATAAGACGACTTAGAAAAATGTTACAAAATCTTCCAGATGATGAAAAACCTCCTTCGTCTACAAATGTTGGCGGAATCATGAACAAATAATTATAAATCAAACCAATGAAATGGCCCATGTGTTGCACTTCGGTTCACTAAAATAATTGATTTCTGTATTCAATAATTCTCAAGAACTATGATTTCGAGGATTCATAGATTAAGTTATAATTAATAGGAGCTCCTTTTCTGTTCAACAATTCAATGATGACAAAACGTGAGGTAGCCCTATAGTGCTTCATAAATCTTGAACAGCACCAACATTTTAAATATTAAGTAATTTTTCTTTTAACATGTTAGCTGGTATGACGAAATATTTCGTCATTTCATAAAATTATAATGGATCTAATGGAATATTTAAACAAGATATTCCTAAAATCATGCTCCTGTGACATACTTCATGATATCATTACATATCATTAAATATCCTCTGTGTTTTTCATTCATAAAATGATTTTAATAGAGATTAACAGAAATGGTTCTATCAGGTGACTATTATATTGTGAATATAGTTTATATTTATTTGCTCTCAATTATATGACAAAATATCAAAAATTTTCTATGCAACACAAATTTTCGGAACATTTTTATCAAATGTTTTTCTGAATTTATTAGCCAATCGTTTCTTTAATAGAGATTTCTTATTTTTTATATTTCAACTTAAATCTTTTGGATAATAATTTATTTTAATTTAACTTCTTGTACGGTTCTAGATAATATTGTGAAAATCAATTATTATAGGTTTAATCAGATAGATTTTAAAAGAGAATAGAGAAAATATAAATTTGGTTTGGAAGAGATTTTGAATGCGTAGACAATCAGAAAATTGTTATTGGTAACAATGAACTATTCGATGAAGTTAGGCAAGTATACATGGAAAAATGTATAAATGGAATAAAAATAAAATAGAAGTTGACTTATGTTGAATAGAAATAAACAAATAGTTTAAAGATGACCATATTCATATAAAAAATTGGAAAATACTTATTGAATTTGCAATGTTCTTGCCGGGTACTAATGCAACGTTTGAAATAGTATTTTCAATTATTATTGATTTCTGGAGTAGAGACAAATCGATTAAACCTTATCAGTAGTGACTTCAGTAATGGTGAATCTCCGGTATACACGTGAAGAGTTTTGTAATGTTTTAAAAGAAAATGATACATTATTGAAAAATATTCATTCAAATGAAAGACATGATTATAATAACATTTTTCTTATTATAAATTTTTTTTGTAGAGCGCCTAACAACCCACATTTACATTCTTTCCATCTTTTGTACTGCTTCAAGTTTAAAAAAATCTGGTAACCTTATTTAACTTTGCAAAAGAAAGTAGGACGAATAGAAAAGATAATAATTAAAAATAAATAAAAAAACTAAACAAAATACACCCGCAAAATTTTGTCATTCTTTTTTCCTCTCCCATTTCTTTCTATATCTATAAGGTTCGATTCAATTAATCGTTTCATATATTTCAATTTATTGGTTTTAACAAAAGCTCCGGTGACCAGAAAATTGAGAAAAAACAATAAGACAAATTCATGTCAAAAAAATCTTTCTGTAGATTATAAATTAACATTTCCGAGAATTTTCTAATAGTCATATCTGCTTTCGAATCATTCAAAAATAATTTTTCAATCTGTACAAACTGAATTTGGAATAATTTTTAAATCCAAATTATTTTACCTTATTAACTTTATATATTCATAAAACTTACTGTAAATTCCAACACTTGTTTTTAATTTTAACAACCAAATTCCTACAAATCATTGAGTTATTCGAAATTTCATTATATTTATTAACTAAATTAAACTCAACATTTGAGAAATGCATAGTAATAAAAAGTATGAGGGATATTTTGACGTTCACGAAAGATTTTTATTTATTTTAAAAAATTACTTTGATTAGACAGAATTTTGTAGACGATGTATTATAATTATTAGAAAACGCCACTGAAACACCCGTTTAATCTATATATTTCAACATTCTCACTGTCATCACCAGCTAGAAACTAAATAAATATACAATACTAATGTTTTTTCACATGACCACCAGAATAAAACAGAATAACAGCCAGGCATACTCAAACATGTATATTTAGAGGTTTAAATACATTTCTCACCTCTTTTATAATCATTAACAAAAACGATTTTGGATAGCCATTTTTCATCAGCCAATTTATTGACATTTTACTAAATTAGCAAAAGGTAGAAGATAAAAACCATGAATGATAAACAATCCTTGCACCAAATTTCTCTTGCATTTAAATTCACAAATATAAATATAGTTTTTGGTTTTGCATTCATTTATTGTATACAAATAAATTTAGTCTAATAAAACAAAACTCAATTTATTAAATGTTTATCATATTTTTAGTTTTATTTCCTGAAAAAGAAAATTCCAAATTGAAAGAAATAGCTAATAGTAAGAAAATTCAAACTCAGATCTCCAAATGAAATATTTTTATAGGTATTAAAAATAACTAATGTTGAACACCGCAGAAATTGTAAAGTATTCTACTTGTTTAAGTAGTATGTTTTTATTTTTCGAATTCAAGTATCTCTTAACACGTTTGATGTCGACTATGAATTTCCCAATTAAGGTTTTGTCACATTTATCCATTTCAAGTAAACTTAACAAAAAAGAATCCTCGATATATTTCTTCTGATCGTCGGCTGAATTTGGAAATATTAAAGTTTATTTTCAACTTGATCGAGATTAAATTATATCCTCTTCTAACGATAAAAGAAAGAAATAAGTTACTGAAATACAGGAATAAGTTACATTCAAATAAGATATTTAAAAAAAATTTAAATAAGAAAATAACTTTAACCAGAGAGATTTTTTGGGAAATGCCGATTAATTAATTAATTCATTATTTTATTTAATTTTTCATTAAAATTAATCATTTATTAATTAGAGGAATAATATAAAATTATATAACATATTTCAATAAAACGATATTTATTCAAAATATTTACAAAATTAAATTATATACTATGCCATCGTTTTCGGTAAAAGAACCAAAATTTTTGTCTCACTAATAAATTTCATCAGTTTTAAACTTTGAACGCTTTGCTTTTTATTTGTCATAAATGTTAATACCTAAAATGTTTTTATGTGAAGTCATTCATATCTCGAAAACATTCTTTCAGCGTTACATAACAAAATTTGTACTCCCTCCCCCAATGTAACAAATTCTCAGACTTCTCACCTTCCAAAAGCGTTAAATAATTTATGTACGCTCCCAAATGACGTTCAAAGTTGTTAATAAAAACAATTCAGACGACGACAGCTCTGTTGAAAATTGCGAAATTACAAATTTTACACAAAAAAAAGTTACAGGAAGAACTTACCTTAACGAAAAATCTTGAATTATTTTTTTTAACTGACTTTGTGCAGATAGAACCCGAAAATTCAAAAGGAAGCTGAACATAAGATTTACTACGAACTTCTAAGGGCCAGCAAATAGGCTAAAATAACCGATTTTTAAAGAGGACAGAAGATGCAAAAAATGTTAAAGAAGAGATTGATTCAGAAAGTAACGATATCGTTCGACCGAAAAATCGCTCTCACTTCATTGTACTGAACAGTAATGAAGAAATTTAATAAAATGAGCTTGAATAATATGAGACATTTTTTTTATTTACATTTTTTGTTTTACACATGTTTTAAAAAAATTGCTGAATTAAAAAAATATTTTTTAAAAGTTTTTGAAACGCATTCATCCATTTTGTCTCATATAGCCACGGTTGTAGACAACACAGTATTTTCTAGGAACCTATTTACCCTGTATAATGTTTATACTCTACACTAAACAAATCTAAAACTAAAACTGAATAAAAAACAACATTTAAACTTCTAAAAAATTATTCATTCATATTCTCCCTTCATAATTAATCGTGACGTTTATCAATAAAATATGCATTCACTATTAAAAATATTAGAATTAAATGGAAACAAAATTCACATTTTAAATATATGTGCCTAATATGGATCATATATTCCATTCTGTAATTTCCATCATCTGGAGTATACATTTTATGCTTAGATTGATATTTGTTACAAAAAGGCCAGAAAAATATATTTAACACGCTGTAAAATAATACTGTTACAATTCCTATAAACATTTTACTGCTATTTTCATACAATGTCAAAATGCGAAGAAAGCGTTAAACTAATGTCTATAGACTTTCGATACTCAAAAGGATTTTACCTGAAACACTTGCTAGCGTAACAAAAAGACATAGTTTGGATGGAAGAATGTTGATTTGTTAGAAAAGTGGGCTTTAGAGTGAAAGCGGAGACAAATTGGCAAGTAGAATATGTGGTGGAGGTCGCAAACCAATTATTGAAAACGAAAACTTTCACTATTTTTCAAGCAAGAGAATAAACCATTAGTTGTAAAAAGAAAAATTTGATATATTTTGCAGTTAACCTTGCAAAAGAATGTAGCTAAAAGCATATTAGGGATCAAAACATTGGATGAATGGCTTCTTAAAAAGATCTACGACATTGTACAAAATATTTGAAGTTGAAATAGTTACCAGAGGCATTAATTTTAACAATTACATCGATGAAATTTACATTGAATCTTTTAATGCAAAATATATACTTGCCATATGTGAAACGGTAATTTAGTTAGGATTGAATTGTCAAACGACTTCAGATCATAAATTCAAAAATAATACCATCTACAGAATATAAAAGGTTCAGAGTAGCTTGTGTTCTTGGAATAAGATTAAACGATAAAAGGGAGAGAAAAAAAGAATTGGAGATTAAAAATGGTATTTATATAATTAATTCAGTAAAAGGCTGGTCAACAGTCCCTGCATGGAAAATTATATTGCTACGGCATTCCATTTAATTGTCAGAAGGAAATAGGAAGGTTTATTAATATTGGATTCTGTAAGTACGCATCGTCACAAATCTACAATACATTTTTGGCAGTGGAGAAGGATTAAACAAATAATGATCCCATCCGACACAGCAAATTATTTACAATCACTTGACATCTCGATAAATAAGCTGTTTAAGGATTAATTAAAACTTGAGATAAATGATTACACTGAATATAGATAGGACTAGAAATAACTCTCATGGGGATTTTATAAAGCCATCATTTGGTGAAATTTCTCCATGAGTGATTAACGCTTGGGATAAAATATTGCCGGAAATAATAGAGTATATATTGGTATTTGGATATTTGAAGTATACGTTAGATTTGAAAAATCCTAAATTGCTAAACATGAAGAATTGAAACTTTTGATTGCAATATGAAAACAACTCAATTAGTTTTGAGGAAGATGATGATATAGTTTGGTTGAAAGATGAATAAATATTAACAAAAACACTTAAGCCTGTGGCCAATTTATTGAAAGAATTCGGGGGAAAATAAACACATCGTTGGGATTATAATAGGGGGAAACACAGAAATTTCTAAATATTTACAAAAGAACATTACATCCCTGCAAACCTAATAAATTTTCGATCTTTTGGATTCGATGCTTGTAAAGACAGTCATTAGGGTCAAATAGCTCAGGATCTGAACTCAGATAAGCCTGCAAAAACAAAATAGATATGTGTAACTAATGATTATCAAATAAAATATGGAGAAAGAGACTTTCATAAATAAAATGAAGAATGGAAAAAAGGAAATCCAAATATATAAACAGTTTTACGAATTTCTGTTGGGCACCCAATTTCAGTAATTCAAGAACGTTTATTTTCACTTCAAGTCGAGTTACAAATTAGAACTATTCGATAATACTTCAAGAAAGACCAAAGGTTTGAATACTTTGAAAATCAATTGTAATCTTATTCAAATATTAAACTTTAAAAATTTTGTATTTGATTTTGATACTAAAATGTCAAGAAAAGAAAACTTTATATCTTTCGGGGATAACTAAAAAATTTTAAGAAAAATATATTAATAAAATTAATTTATAATAAAAAAAGTAAAGTAACGAAAAATTTTAACATTTTATTAATCAAACTTTTCTCTGACCTGGATACCAAGAAGTCTCTAGCATCCCCATATGAATTTTAAAATGAGCTAACTCTTATCGTCCCTTTAAATATTAAAAATTAATATACTTCGAAAATTATTACGTTATATATGCTTTAGAACAGGGATGTCAAACTCAAAAGGCACCAAGAGCCGCATAAGGTATTTTGAGTACGCAGCGGGCCACATAAAAAAACCTAAGAAGCACTATAACATTTTGCATTATATTTTATTAATTTGCTACAACGGCTACATTAAGCTATTGCCTCATAACCCTAATTATAATAATTCTGATGGAAATTTTGAAGGATAAGATGAAAAAAATAAAAATTTACATTATCAAAAAAAACAATTTATTTATAACATATTCAATTATTTTTGTCCTGAGGTTTGATACCTTTTTTTCATAAGAATTGTTTTTATATTCGGCTTAAATGTATTTGTCGTTCCCACCTTCATTAAGGATGATAAATGTTTATCATTAAGCTTTGTTCTTTGAGATGTTTTGGATAATTTCAAAAGAGCAATATTTAATCAAGCATTAATTATATTAAAATGAGCATTAATTATATTGATTGATCGTTATTTATATGTAGTGGTCGCTAATAAAATTTTATGGGCATTAATTATATTAAGATACATTTTTTTTGTTATGCGTGCATTATTAATTTGTAATTAGGAATGTTTGAAATTCCAAGCTTTAAATGGCTCAATTACAACGCGTAGCATACTATTTAAGCGATATAGAAGAGGAGATAGACAAAACCCAAGACAACACAGCTCTAATACAAAACGCTAAAAACAAACTCGAAGAAAGTGGGTACCCTTTCAGACCTACGAGAACAAGGAACAAGCTTTAGAGAAAATAAAGAGTGATGGAATCTGGAGCATTCCAATGACAAATATTACAGGTGAAGGCAAGAGAATATACTACAGCTGCAATCAAATCAAAAGACGTTCAAAATAATATCAAGGCGCTAATCATTTGCTATATCACAATGACAATGAAACTGTAACTATATTTATTACAAATGATGAACATCAACATGAGGAACTACGAACAACAGGCATTAAGGAAAAGACAAAGAAAGAAACTTGCAAATTATTCAAACTGTAATTCAAGCCAAAGTGCATCTTAGAACTTCTCGCTGAAAAGTCATTACCAGTTCCAACGAAACAGCAACTATCAAATGTTTTGTCGCAGTTAAAAATCAAAAAATATGGAACACCCAGTATAAGTTTGGGTGAATTAAAAGCTTGGTGCAAAAAAAAACAATTTAATACCAGAGGATAACGACACACCAAATATGAAGAGGAATTTGATGACGAGATAGATGATGAAGGTAGTAAATTCAGATTTGTCATTACAAAAAGCGCTTATTATCAAATACAGCGATTTCCAACCGAATTCATGTAGTTGCAACTCATAAGTTAATATGGCAAGAACTCCCTTGCCTGATAGTTGGTACAACTGACATTGAAAAAAGGTTTCATCCATACGGTTTTACAATGTGCTCCAATGAAAAGCAAAAATATTTCGAATTTGTTTTCAACAGTCTACAAAATGGTGCAAGAAATAATGGTTATTTAATGGAGATGAAAGACTTAATAATTATTGCATATGGCTCAGAGGCAATAAGAAATTCATTCTGAAAAGTGTTTGAAAGCAATAAAATGATTATGTGCTGGGCACACATGAAATGGTGTGTTGATAAAAAAATTAGTAAGTTTGGTTGAAAGAAAAGAATCACAGAAGAAGATAATGGAAAATATTGAGATACAAAGATACAAAACAAATGTTTTAAATAGAAATGGAAAAATGAAACTAGATTCCTCGAATATTTTACAAATAAATGGTTTCCATTAAAGAACGGTTGGTATGGAGGCCTGCAAATGTTTACACCAATCACTAAAAACGCACTTGAAGCGACCAACTGTGTTATCAAAGATGAAGATACTCTACGCGAACGTTTAGTGCTCTCAATATTTACTGTGGTTGTTTTTGAAATTGTTAAAAAGTGCTCAAAAGAGCGCAATCCAAGAAATATAAATTCAAAATGTTATAAGGAAGAAACCACTATTCAACTTTCACATTAGACTGATGGATACAATTGGACAAAGTCAAACAATGAAGTGATTTCAATACCAGATACTGATGTAGAGACTATAAAATATAATGCACCATCAGGCGAAACTATCTAACTCTCAGATAAAGATATAAAACGCTACGAAAATAGTCGATTTAATACTTTCGAAACCTTCCGAGCTACACTATTCGGCATTTGGTGTGTCCCCCTACCAAACAATGGAGAAATATGGAAGACAGGTACTTGTACCTGCCCTGTATTTCTAAAGCACTGCATTTGCAAACATGTGGTTGGTATGGTGATCAAATTAAAATATTGCAAACCACTACCAGAGGCAAAAGGTGTCAATATTGGAACCAAGCGCAAGAGAGGAAGACCTTCAAAAACTAAAAAGCTTTACTAATACAATGATAATTTTATAAATGATGATCTATGATTTTTTTCATTTTCAAAATAATATAATGGTCTTTTTTATCAAATGTTTTTTCTTAAATTGATTAATGGTTTTTTCATTTAAATTAATGTAGTTCTTTATATAAATTAATGCTCAAAAATAATTTCTATAACGCTATTAAATTAATGCTCAAGCTTTATTTTATTAATGCTCATTCAATATATTATTAATGCTAAATTAAATACTAGCCATTTCATAAATGAATATAACTGTTCGCACAAATAAGTGGAACCCAACTTTGCCATAATTTTTATGGACAGATTTTTTAAGTTCTGATATGTTTTGGGGAGGTATGAAAAAAACCCAGGTATCCCCACGTCTAGATACTTAGCTCTGAGCGTAGAATCTGATTGTATTTCAATTAACTCTATCTGCAAGTTTTCTTCTGCTTTCACAAAGTCAAATTTGAATGGTGCCGAGAGTAATGAAAATTGTTCATCCAAAGATGAGAAATCACTAAATCTATTCTGAAATTCTCGTATTTAGAAAAGGTAAATATGGATTCAGTATTGACATTGTTTTTGAGTTCTTTGCAGTTAGGAAAATTAACCTACTTTTAACGCAGCAACTGCGTCTTCAATAAGTTTAGTTTTACAATGAAGAATTTGAAATCATCCTACAACTGAGTGATGAGTTTGTTTTTGCATTGTAATTTAAAATTAAGATCACTTAAATGTTCAGTAAAGCCCACAGCAAATGCTAGATCCTGAACCCAACTTTAATTCTTTATTTCCTCCGTGTTTTTGCTTTTAATTTCCATAAATAAAATGATTTCTTGCCTTAGCAAATAGAATCTTTTCAAGACACAATAGCCATCGAACTGCTGTTTAGAATGGGACATCTATGAACTCATTATCCATATCTTCTAAAAACTGAATGAATTGACGATGGTTGAGAGTATTTCCTTTGATAAAGTTCACTGTTTTTTTAGCCAAATTAAGCATGTGGTCCAATTTTAATTTCTTTGAACACAAATTTTGTTTATGAATAATACAGTGAAAATGGGTACACGATGAATATGGATACAAGTTCTTAATTTTTGTTCACAATTTGCCAGGAACACCATTATGCCTGTTAGACATATTCGCTGCACCGTCAGTAGATAAGCACACAAGTTTACTCAAATCAAAATAATAGTCATTCAAAATCCCTCCAACATTTTCAAAAATGTCTTCGCTTCTCGTTGTATCGTGCATTGGAATCAATTCGATAAGTTATTTGTAAACATTGAATTCAGTGTAACACATGTCCCGATGAACATTTCGAGCTGTGCGATCCTTGTGATGTCAACAGTTTCGTCCAACGCAATAGAAAAATACCTAGGGGCAATACAGTCGGAATCCGCCTAGCCGGCGGCGGAGAAATATACGATCCCATCGAGAAAACAACTTTAATTCCGACAGTACTATTATAATTCCAAAAGTCTATTATTATTACTATCAATTATTCAAATTCCATTATTACAGAGTACCATTACCACTACTAAAGTACCCACGTGCCGCAAGTTTGACATGCCTGCTTTAGAATCTAAATTTTATTAAACACCAAAAGAAAGTATTGTATAATAATGTAGTTTCCAAGCTGTATGTTACAATGGCCTATATTTAAGAAAAAAATACGATCGGCACCAAAGTAAAAATTAATATACAATTCGTATTTTAATTGAAAAATGTAAAATTTTCATTGTAAATCCACTCAAAATTTCGAATATCATATCATAAAAATATGTTAAAAATTTTTGCGACCCCTTCTGAATTAGTTCGCACCCTTCCTCATGGAGTCGCGTTCCATAGTTTGGAAATATCTATGATCTATAAAAGTATGACACAATTTAAAGTTTTACATGTGGATTTCTCACTGTCATTCGTTGGCCCTTATCACTCATTTTCTCCCACATTCTACCCAATTTATAATTTTACTCATCATTCCCAAGGGAAGGGTATAACTCACTTTTGGAATGAATACTGTATTTGATTCTAGAGTATAACCATGTTATATATTGCTAACCTCAACTGTTAGTGTTACCTGATGTTGTAATAATCCCAAACATTACTGCATTTCAATTGGTATAGCAAAAAAATTATCTTTATAATTCCCTAAATAACCAAAAATGCGAAATATAAAAATATGGTGTTAAAGAGCTCACATGTCTGCAAATAAATATTTCAAAATTAATTTTTTAATGGCCTTTTAATAATTTTTTATAATGAATTTTATTTGAATAAAAATTAGTGAAAAAAAATTAAATGCATTAAAACTTTGTACACAATATTTTTCACGTAAAATAGTGGATTTCTTTTTATTTTTATAAAATTTTAATTTTATTTTTCACTCTATAATTTTGTTTTATTTTATTTTATTCACAGTTTACAAATTTTGATTAGGAATTCGATAGGAAAAATTACTAAAGCAAAATAAATTTCGTTTGGAGCACAAGTAGTTGATGACGTTCGAATTGATTAATTCGGAAATGGATAAGAATTCCAAAAAATTAGAGCGGCTAATAAATTATTGAAGTGTAAAATTAATTATAAGAATTCGAAATTCAACTTGTGCTTGTTTATGAAACTGGGAAAAAATATAATTTAAAAGTTTTATTAATCGAAAAAAAATTAAAGTGTAAAAATTTTGACTTAATTAATATTCGGATATTATATCATGGTCACTAGAATTACTAAATCGGTCATTAATTATGCTTTTTTATTTAATTTACTTACGTGGATAGTTAATTTCATTTAATATATTCTTAATTATAATGAGTATGTAATATATATATATACCATTTCCCAGAGAAAAGTAAATTTTTCCCATTTAAAAGTATAGTAATTTAAACAAAAATTATTTATTATAACAAGTAAATATAATTAAACAAATATTATTACAAGGTTCATAAGTAAGCATTAAATTTTATTTACACGTGATGGTAAGGCAAACCTGCAGCTGCATTTGTTATATTTCTAGACATTAGCCTAAAAAATCCTGCTGCATCATCAGAAGTCACTTGTGTTGATGCATTAGTAATCATTTGAGATAGATTTCCAACATTTTCTGTCCTTAACATTCCACGCACAATACTTTTTATTTTCGAAAAAGCGGATTCAATCGGATTAAGCATGTAGGAATATGGTGAGAGAAAATGATAAGTATATCCAAAAGAAGCCACAATTCTTGCGAGATCACACGGTTTATGAATTCTTGCGTTGTCAAGAATTAAGCAAATATTATCCATCTTTTTCACATTTTTCAATTGACTACACAATTCTTCAATGTATATTGAGAAAATGTTACCTGTTACAGTTGAATTAGTAATTACTTTGTGGTAATGCATACCATTTATGCCATACTTGCAAGCATACTCACAGATCTACCTCTCACAGTGGGAATTACAATATTTGCCCTATTACCAACTTTTGATATCGCCATGGTTCTTTTTAAATGCAAATTGAACGACGACTCATCAATGAAAACAATTTTGTTGTGATCAACACCATATGCCTCGTTGAACCAAATTGCATATTCCCTACGCTTTTCAATTGAAATTGTAGCATTTACTCGATCCAACTCACGATGAACCTTTTTCATCGTAATTTGTAGCTGATTTAGACATCGATCCACAGAGCTTTTTGAAATGTTGACCGACTCCAAATCATTTCTCAGCTTAGCTTGAATTTGCAAGATTGTAAACTCTGGATATTCTTCCACTATTTCCTCAATTTTACAAATTATTTGAGGTGTAAGAACTGATTTTTCCCGTCCTAACTTTTGTTTTTTAATTTCTTTGCCGCTTCGCTCATATTCTGATATGATTTTCCAAGCTGTATTATACTTAATACCAACCGACTTTGCAGCAACACCAATATCCGAGCCTTGTTCGCATACCATTTTAATAAGGACTTTACGGCTATCGTTAGAGATACTCGAATATTTTTTTTTGCTGGTTGTATTTTCTGTGTTAGCAGAGTCAAAAAATGAATCATGTCTGTCTGTTAAATTTTCTTCTTCCATTATGGTTTTAAAAACTTTAATATTAAACATAATATTAAACACATTTTCAATTTAAAAACATACTATAAAAATAATTATTTTTTTAAATTTTAAATTAATTTATGTTATTTATGGTTGCAATTTAAAATTTACTTTTAATTGGGAAAAATTTACTTTTAATTGGTAAAAATTTACTTTTAATTGGTAAAAATTTACTTTTAATTGGTAAAAATTTACTTTTAATTGGTAAAAATTTACTTTTAATTGGTAAAAATTTACTTTTTTCTGGGAAATGGTATATATATATATATATATATATAAGGACTGCACATTGACTTTTTTTAACGTTGACAAGTCTGTCGTGGCCAAGTTATCACCTGACGACCAGAATCATGACTCTACCAACGTTAAAGAACTGATTGAATCTTATATTAAGTTAAAGATATCGGCTCCTATATCTATTTTAGTGATAACTATTATTTGTTTTAAGTGATCAAGCTAGTAAAATAAGAGACTATAATAATAAAACTTAAGTAATAAGGAGATCATAGAATAATCACCCATTAATATTTTTCTCTTTCAATCGGTTTCTGAGAGATTTTCTTGGAAGAAAGTTGTGGTTTCGTTTGATATGTTAAGATTAAATTTCAATATTATGTTAATAACAAAAAATGCTTTTCAAAATCCAAGACAATCGTATATTTTATTCTCTACTTCGATCGATGTATCACTAGAAAAAAAGAGGAATGTTTCCAAAAAATGTCCTATTGAGTTCATTATTATTAAATCTTTTTCACGGGAGATAATATTTATATATTCTTTTGTCCAGGAAATAAATGATTTTAGAAAGTCTAATCGAACAGTTTAATGTTTAGTAGCGGTTTGGACTTTTGACAACAGAGGGTGACTTCAAATCCCTTTGACAGTTCTTTGATGTCTAATGAAGTCTGCATTTTGGGAAATCGCTAGAAATACATAAAAGTAACTTTCTTTGTCTATTTGTTTTTAAGAAAATTTCTAATAAATGACTGAGATCATCCTATTATCCTTCTTATGTCTCGATTTTTATATTTTTAGCTCGGTAGAAAATAATTGCACTGACAATTATTATGTTTTTTCCCCAATACCGTGTGGAATTCTAAAACGAGATCTAAAATCTACAAGCATATCAAATACATTTTAAAGAAAAATCAAATGTAAATTACAAAATATTGAAGAATATCAATATACTATTTTAATTATAAATCACGACTTTCATAGGCTCTAAGATTTATTTGATTCCTGGACGTATCACTAGGGTCAGATAGGACTGATTTTAAAAATATTTTCTGAAGACATAACTACTTTTCTTTTTATGTTATCCAAAATACAGAACTTTTAATTACAATTTCTCAAATTTCTCAAATATTTATAAATGTTTTATATGACTTTAAACAAATAAAACTTTTCCAGCATTCAAATTGATGTCTTAGAAGAATAATTTCACTACACCGGAAAAGAAACCATCATTTGTTTCTTTATTTTTTAGAAAAATTCCATACATGATCCCAATCTTTCAAATATATGATGACATAGTGCTTTGAGGAATCAACATAGTTGATACTTGGCCAAATGTCCTTAACTTTAAAATATTGAATTCACCAAAATCATCTTCATTTCCTGCGTCTTTTTACAATAAATGCATTAAAAAATTACATAATTCATTCTCAAATCAAAATTTATCAGAATATTTTTATACTTAAACTTATAAACTTTAAATTGTGTATTTCCAAACTAGGGAACGCGACTCCATGAGGAAGGGTGGGAACTAATTCAGAAGGGGTCGCAAAAATTTTATTTTTATACTTATGTTTTAAGATATGCCGCGTGCAGTGTTTGAAGAGATGTTCAATTATTAGTAATATTTATTTGTATACAAAAATTTAAATAAATAGGATTCAATATTACCAACAAGAAATTTCGATCAATAATTTACCCAAAAATTCTTTAATTTTATAGAAATAATGTCAATTTTAACCGGACATTTGGGAGATGGTCAATTGGACATGGAATAATTGAAAAGTACACAGATGAAAAGTACACAAATGAAACGTACACAGATGATAAGTATACAGATGAAAAATACACATATGAAAAATCTACATTCAATATTCAATGTTTGATAATTTTTTGATTACTCATTTAAAACTATTTCTTCGTTTTATACAGGATTTTCAAAAATTCTATTAATAACACTACACAATAAAAATAATAATACTTCTAAAGTATATATCAAATATTTTTTTTTGGGTTTTGTTAAATAATTCAGAGTCTTTTACAATCAAAAATCTATTTTATGACATAACAGTTCAAGTATTTATCGTTTTAGAATAAAAGACTATTATGTAATAATGAACATGAAATATGAGACATGTTTCAGCCATACAATAACATACACACACGCATCAAACCATTCATGGTAATTATTAATTAGGTAATTTGATTATTAGATTACTTATGTTTTATTTTTCCAGGTTGACTACACCTAATTAACCGGTTCCGAATGTTAATTACTAATAGATAACTGATACAATATGATAAGGTATATATTAAATTATTATGAAAAAAATACTTTTACACTTCCAATCGGTTGCCCACCATTTATGCTTTTAGCTGACAGTGGTGGTGGTTCTCATATTTCTAATTAAATTTTTAAAAGCATCTTTTAAACTGGAAAACTTCAACCAAATGATGATAAACAATAAAATCCACTGTTTATTAAAAAAGTTGTATTGTTTTAATTGTAAAAAACCAAGTAGTTAATCAAACACGAAGAATAAGCAATATATCTACGTGTTGATCCATTAAACAAAATATGAAAAAACACGCCAGGTTGAATGAATAAATTTTTAATATGGCCCTTCTATACAAAAATTATGCACATTTTCTTCGTTTTTGACTGTTCCTATATTATATTTCATTTTTTTCTGATATTAAAGATATGAATCAAGCTCCGAAAACGTCAGGCGCCACAATTAATCTTTGCGTAATCTATATATTTTCCCAAGCTTTCAATTTATTTTTCTCAATTATTTGTTTGACTAACATTATTTGAAATTCTGAAAATTGAAAAGAATGCTATAATATTTTTCAATTTACAGGCACCAGAATCTGTTCACGTGTTCTATAATGTTCTATAATTATGGTTATTCAATAAAGCACTGAACTATTTTTAAGATTTTAAATTGTTAATTCAAATAATTAAAAAATCTTATTAAATTTATTGTCTATAAATTTTATTAAATTTGAAACAAATTAATGTGTTACGATCAACTTATTAGATATTTAGTTAACAAGTTAATAATTATCTTAATTAAAATAAAACTTTCATTGGATTCAAGTTACGGTTTCCAAATAAAAAGTCAATTATCCGAAAATAAAGATTGGAATCTTATTATTTAAAATTTTTATGGTGAATGACAGGATTTTAATTTAATGCTGGCGTCATTTTATTATTCGAAATCTTCATTTAGTGGATTCCATAAATTTCTCTGAGAAAATTATCTTAATCGTTTAACTGATAAATAAAATCTGTCTAATTATAAATAGGTAAAAATTGTAAAAAGGTTGAGTTCACTTAAACAAAAACTAATTTTAATTGGTAAGCGGATAAAATTTAAAAAAATATAATTTCAAAGAACTTTCAAGACTTAAATATAGAAAATATTTTTAATAAACAATTAGTAATTAATTTCTTGTATCTTCACTTTCATATGGTTATAATTTAATAAATTTGTGTATATATTGAATTTATCGATTCTCAAGTATGTGAAAAAGAAGAGAAAAATTGAAAACATTCGATCAATGGTGAAGCCTATTTAAAATAATTGATTAAATTATAAAACGAATTCAATTAGACAATATATTTGAACAGATCTTATCCCCATAAAATTATCGTAAAATTTTATCGCATTAAAATAATTTATAAATTATAATTGTTTTTCTAATATATTATCATATTTTAAGAGTTATGTCTATTGAAATTACGAAATGTTAAAATTCAAACTGGAGAAAAACAATTCAGACATGCCAAACAAATTATTGAAATTGGTAAAACAAAAGACAGACGATTTACTTAAGTTTTTGAAGAGGTCAAATCATCGAAAGAAAGTGTAGTAAAAGATGTCAAAATTAGAGGTTTAATGAATACATTTGATACCCAAAAAAGTTGTCCATTACAATTTATTTTTCAAGTAGCTATAATTATAGATAAACTTACTAATTCTATGACTAACCTTTAATAAAGGGTGTGTCGAAAATTTGTGTGTATTCTTAAGAATTTTACTAATAGAAGACTTTTGTTTTCGATCAAATGGTGAAAATGAAAATTAATTTTTATTGATACTAAGAATGAAGTTTGAAACCCAAGTTGATCAGATATGCAATATTTCTTATAGAAAGAAAATAAATTAATATGATCACTTAACATACGTGCCCGTGTCAGATACGAGACCTTCTTCTGTCAATGTTTCACATGCTTGTCAAATTATGCATGTTCATTTATGACACGCGGTAGTTCTGATGATGTGTAGTAAAATATTATTGAATATGACACAAATGTTTAAAATTCTATCATTTTTTGATCTCAAACTCAAAATAAGTGTTTAATAATAGATTAACTAAAGAAAATATGTACTGTGTTCATTAGAAGTTATGGCCATAAAAAGTTCGTTAAAAATCATTAATGCAAGACCTATTCAAATTTGATTGATATATGACGAGAAAAGTTCCACTAAAGAAGAATGTAAACAAGTAAAGACAAGAACACTGGCTTAAACTACTCACTGGATTGAAAAATGCTTTGTTGTTAGAACAATTATGATTCTGAAAATGTATTATAAGACTTACAAGCTAAAAAGAAAGGAATATGTTGAAAACCAATAATTGAAGAACTTAAAGATATTTTTGATTGGTTTGTAAATAAACGATTTGACTATATTGTCATTAAAAGTATGAATTATTTGAATTTTTATTGCCAGAACTTTGGCCTAAATGAAGTTATGAATCTACATGATATTAAAATAAAAAGATCAACCATATTGTATAAATAGGCGACAGCAAAATTTCTTCCAGAGCAATAAATTATACAGCTAAATTTTCCATAGGTATAGATGAAATAGATATAAATATATATTGAATTCACAAAAAATTCTTGATCATATGAAGGTAGTCTCGATTACAATTCCCTCGACAGGATACGAAAGTTTTGAAGTAACGTAAATTTAGTGACAACCTTAAATGATACAAAATACCTCCAATGCTTGTTACAGGTACAAAGGAAGGTATTGTTATTAGAAAGGGCGTTTAGATAATCAACTCAAAGCAAAAATGGACGACTATTTCTATATTAATACATACATTTATATGATACCTTCAATTATAGAGTATAAAAAATGAAAGAATTTTAAAAATAAGAATTGCTAAACAAATTATGATTCCATGTAAAACATCTTTAGTCTTTTGAAATTTCAAATATTAAACCCTTAAAATATCAACTAAAATAAGAAAAAAATAATTATATCGAAAGAAACGAAAAATCAAATATTGTTGTGGCAATTCAACGTCTTTTTTAGAGAAATTTACGACGAGGGTTTGCAATTCATGGGATAAATTTTATAATTTTTTGATATTTAAACCTCCGCTTGAATTAGAATGTTTACATAAAACAAAAAATGAGAAATAAGGATGAATGATTGAAAATGCTTTAATATTTTCAGCTGATTTGCAAAATAAAGTGGTTTTGGTTGATGAAAAAGATGAAATGATTCTTTTTTACAATCATTAAAAGCCGAATTTTAAAATACTATTCTTTTTCTTAACTGAATTTATAAATTATACTTATATTTGCTCATAACATGGATTTTCTTTAAATTATCATTTTCTATCATTGTTTTTGATTAGGGATAATTCTAAGCAAAGGCTTTACTTCTATTTTTTAAAATTTTTACAAAAAATAAATACAAGCTCTAGGCTTTAATAGGGAAAACGACAGAAATTAAAAATAGAAAATTCAACAAAAAAGATTGTGCTACATAAGAGAAAGAATTTATCTATAGATAATAAATGAAAACATAAAACAATGAAAGATGTTTTGATCAATATTTTGTTTTATATTCAACAGCAGCAAAAATTCGTGCTACATATATAACAAAATATTGATAGATCACTAAAAAAGAAATGAATATAAAAGAAAGAAAAGCATAAATTTCAACATATTTCACGTATAAATTATTTCGATATTTAATCTAATAGTAAGGTCCAATAATTTACTTGTCGGCAGTTGAATTAAAAGAAATCCGATTGTACAAAACACTTTTAAACCAACGGTCACTGGATCATGAAATATATTTATAAGAAATTCTTAACTAAATTATGTCTGAGACGTATACTTGTCACTGATGGACTCTTGCTATAGCTAGCAAAATCCAAAAATTTCCAAAATTATTATCATTTTTTAAAATGCACTTAATATGTTATTAACTGAAAGTTTGGATTCGTAAAAATTAGTCATAGAAATATATTTTGTGAGGTTACCTTTTATATATATTTTCAAATCATATAATACATTTAAAAAGAAGTATTGTTAAGAGATGATATTAAAAAAATATTAAAAAAAATTATGACGCCTCAGCAACAAACCATGTTGGAACAACGAAAGTCACTCGTAATACTAATTCCTTATAAAAACAAGTTGGTGAAATACTTTTAGTAGTCTGAATATCCTCAGGAAGTTCTAGAGAGCTGTTTCTTTGATATTACATCTTCAATTGCATTCATTATTTATTTATTTTAAGTTTCCCCCATTTCGCATTTGATTTAAAGTGTAACGCAGATGCTTAGCTTAAAACTTCTGTAGGGATGTAATTAGTAAAATATTTTAAACTTAAACTTTGATTATGGTGATGTGCTGAAATGAATATAAACCCAGGTTAGGTTGGAAATGTAGGCTCAATTTCAAACTGTAGACAGTATTAAATACATATTATTTATGTATGGGTATATACATGCATATGGATTTACAACTATATTTTATCTGTATTATAATTTTATGAATGTTTAAAATAATAATATTTTGTGCTAAAGGATCCCATTGACTTTTTTACAACAACTTCTTTACACACCTCAGATAGAATAGGTATATAACAACCGACATATCTTCCATGGTATCGGAACAGGAGTAATTATCAAAATTGTTTACTCATAAATAGCCCCACCCTGCCTACCAGCCCAGAAAATCTTAATTTCGGCATAGATGACAATAACTCAATAAAGTTGTGTTGTACATTTAAAAAAAAATTCTGTTTAATAATAAAAATAAACAATTATCAATCAATAGTGAAAACTAATAGTGAAAACTAAAATTTAAATTTCGATTTTTAATGATCCTCAATTATCTCAAACAATGTTACTATGCGTCACACAAAACACTCGCTCTTAGCTAGTAAAATGGGCACAACGTCAAGCGCGTTCATCTCACGTGATTGATTAATGATTGGGAATTTCATGGAGTAATTTAAATCTCTTAAATTAACCAAGGTGAAGTAATATTAAATTTGTGTTCGGTGAAAAGACAAAATTTTCAATATCGATTTGATATCTAAAAGAATTGGCAAAGATAATTTTTAGACAACAATGCCAATTAGAATATATTTGCCAATCATCAATTGTGAGTAATTAATAACAATTGTTTACATTCGAATGTTGAATATGTTCAATACGAATTATTATTATATCACAACTCGAAATGCTAGTGATAAATAAATCATTATTTTCACTAGATTCGTTTGAAATTTAAAGCAAATGATTGATTTTAAATTATTGATTAAAATTTTTTTAGAAAATTTCAGAAAATTTTAATTTTATTAAAAACATTGTATATAAAATGAGGATAAATGAAATTGGTTTGGTTGAGACTTTTTGATTACTACTGTGTATTAGAAGAAGTCAACCAAATATTTATTAAATTTATTGACTCAGAACATCGTTTACCAAATAAAGTGTTGATAGGGTAATGAAGTGAGTTGATGAAAGGATTTTATGGGTTCGTTTAATCATCAATTCTCACCATAGCACACAGAATTATAAAAAAGAATGCTAACATGTGTTTGATGAAGATATATCCCCTTGGTTTGTATGAGTGATACAATGGCAAAATAACAACTATTTCTAGTAAAAAAAGCCAAATTATTTCTTAACTCAATATCATAACAAGGATTATAAGTTTTCATAATTCCATATGAATAATAAATTCTTTATCCTCTAGTAACCAAATTTAGAATTCACGTCCAATTTAAGTACAAACTAAAGTCTAAGATAAATCAAACGCTATATAGCTATGTCAGGTATAGCCATTTTTTCTTATATAGTCACCTGTAGGCGAGTGGAGAAATGTTTTAAAATCGTAACTCAGTAATTTTTTCTGTTAAACTTAGGAGAATTGTCCCACACATTTCTGCATATCTGTTTAAAAGGAATAATTATTTTTACGACAAATAAAATAAACGTAAACCAAAAATTGAAAGCAAAAAAATAATTTTTACAACATGAATCTAAACAAACATGACTTAATGCCCGATAGTAAAATGGAGATGAATAAAAAATATTTCAGATAAATAAAATTAAATAAAAGGTTAAGTTCAGTTAGATACAAAAAACTATTTAATTGATAAAATTAAGGTTATTGAGTTCCACAAGGAAACACTTTAGACGAGAGAATCATTGTAAAATCATTGCCAATTTCAAAGTCAATATCTTGACTTGATTGAAGTTTTGTATTATTTTAGTTTCTTAGCTATATTTTTAAAACGTCGATGCAAATTGAATCAAAAACGCAAAATAGAAAAAATAGTATTATGTTTTCAAATGGCGGAAATTGGATCAGTGTAATTTGAGGCCTAAGTATGTACATATATTTATTTATTTATTTAGAAACTTGAAGACTACAAATCAGTAAATATATCGATGTTTTTAATATATTTACTGATTCGTAGTCTTTAAGCTTTTTAATAAATACAATGGAAAAGAAACAGTGGTGAAATTGGAAAAAAAGTTCTTATATATATATATTTAAAAAAAAATAAAATATGACGATTATTTTCTCAAATTAATGGTCCTGTATATTCTATCCCATGAATATTTGATTTATTCATTATAAAAGTAACATTTTTCCATCTTATTTCTCTAATGAGCTGAAATGATTATAATAAGAATTGAGAAACAGCATCACTTCTATCACATCAAATATCAACAGCCCATCATTCGATTCTCAAGTCGATTTCAATAATTTCGACTGGTATGATTCGTTGCTGGTATACCCGCCAATTGTTTTCAATTAAAATTAAATTTTAAACCATTTCATCAGACTTAATAAATTTATAAAACCAACTATATTTATCAGATTTTAATAAATGAGGTGCAGGTCGATTCAGAATTTAGTTTCAAGACGAATGGTGTCAAATAATAATAATAATAATAATAATAATAGTAATAATATAATTCAAATAAATAACTATGTAAGCCATATTAATAAGTCTTTCTCTCTCAGCTTCTTTTACTAAATTTCTAAAATTTTGTTGAAGGAAGTAAAATACATTGCTTATTATTATTATCATTATTATTATTATTATTAATATCCTCAGATTAAGGAAAATCTTTTCTTAATTTAAGATAGATATTATATTTTGATAAACAAAATAAAAATATATTTTTTTACAATTCATTTATTTTCTAGTCCTAGATATCATTTGTAAATAAATTAATAAAGTTTTTATTTTCGAATTCGCGTTTTAATCTCAATTTCTTTGATTCTGTTGATCAATCTTTGTATATTACTATTTTATCTTGTAATGGTGACACAGGCATCATAAAACACATTTTGTTATTTCGTATCCGTTTTCATTTTCCAAACGAGTAATAACCAGAGCTCGTCACAGTTTGATTTTATGTATAATTATGGTAATAACGATAAAGAGTAGTCTTCACTTATCATATCATGTAACTTTAACCCCTGACGCCTATTGACAATATCATTATTGCTATATGTTTCTTTGGTAGCAACGATATCAGATTGATCAGAAAAAAGGTAATTTTTCCTATTTATAACTGAATTTATCTTCATTCAAACCATTTCCGTTACTATATCCCAATTTATGTTTGTACTGATGGCAGGTAACAATGAATTAATAAAACATTACCTTGGTAAAAATATAAAAATTAGATAGTCTCATTCTTCAACATTGGATGCCGCCAATAAAATATTTAGCAAAATTAAATTAGATGTACAATGACATTTTATTTTATTAATAATTGACATCCTTTTCAATCCCTTTTCAGAAAAAGTTTCAAAGAACTTGGCACATAAACAATCAAATGAATCTATTACCACAATTCGAAGAATAGATCGGGAAAGATTAACTCTTGATAATTAATAAAATTTAGTATGTGAGATATATAAATTTTTTAATATATGTATGTTTACTTTTCTAAATAATTGTAGAAAATTTTGATAATTATCCAAAAATATACATCTAATAAACATAACAACTGCCGAAATAACATAGGAGGTATCATTTCTCACTAACTAATACATCACTAACTAATACTCCTAACGGGAATGCATTGAAGTATACAGAGCTGTAGCAGGAAGGAGTAACTGTCATTTCCAATGCCTTTTCAATAGCCATCTTTAATTCTTTCATTGGTGTTTTTCTCATCCTGTGAAAATTTCTCTATTCACTATTACCCAGACATTTTCAAAAATATTAAAATCTGGATTTAAGCTTGGCCAGAATGGTATATTGATAGTATTTTCTTCTATAAATTTCTTAGTATTGACTGATGAATGTGGTCTGGCGTTGTCTTGCTCGATAATAGTAGATTTCCATTCGCTGAGAAGCAAATTATCAAACAGGGGAAGTTTTTTTCAAGTATATTGACATGTTTATCACTGTTAATATTTAAATCGATAAAAGCCAGAAATCCCTGCCCATTGCTGCATACACAGAATCAAACCATCAAATGCTGGCGGCTAGTGATAATTTCATAAGAAACACAGCATTTAGTATACCGCTCGTTAAGTGCGCAATGTACAAAAGGTAAATGAAATATAGAATAATCAATGAGTTGAAACCTTGTCTCATCTGAAAAAATCTGGTTTTTGAATTCAGTATTTCGATGGCTAGTTCGATTCTGGGTTCTGAGAGGATCACATACAGAACAGCGACTACACAGATTTACTTCCTTAGCTCGATGAAGAAAGGTTTCACGAAAAATACCAAAGGGACAGCAATAAAAGAAAATGATACAAAGCAATCACGATTTTGGACACGGTGAATACTCTATCCGTACCTGCCGAAATACAGTTTTACATTGCACATGCCCTGTTGCGTAAAGTTTATAATACAACGACCTTCAACTAATGATCCGAACTATTTTCAATTACATTTGTTAAAAAATACTTTTACTTTTAAAGAAATTATAAACACAATAGTTATTCTTGATTTTGCAAATATGGAAAAATAGCTACATAAACAATTTTTACAATATCTTCGAGGATTTCAACTCCTAAATCTATTCCAAATTCTTGAAAAATATTTACTGGGAAAAATAGTAAAAAACAGTCAAAAACATTTGTATATAACTACAAATTATCTCGGATTAAAAATTATTCACTTTTTTCTTTTTCGATACAAACATAATTCATTCAAGCTCATTATGAAATTTTAGTTTACAATTGCGAACTTGTTAATACTATTTTGAACCTAGTGGATGCCTTTTAGTTTTTTTTTAATTAATTTTTAATTTAGAAACCATTAATTTAGTTTACAGTATTTATTTATTCAAGGAAAATCTACATAAATATATAACAGCTGAGCTCAAAAGATCTTCAATGGAAGATTAAGACCAAACTTTATCAACCCATTACCACCCAAATATTTAATAGTTGATAGTGCTCAATGGAGTACGGAAACGGTAATAGATTAAATTCACAAATAAGCTATAGAGCCCAACAACATTTTTCCAATGATTTTCCAAAAATTTCTATTACTTAAAAAAATCTACAACGAGAGATGATACTTATTTTTAAATTACGCAAATATATGACGTTTTTATAGTTTTAACAAAAACAATTTAATATACAGTGAAACCCGCTAAATGCGCCATCCAAGGAACTTACGAAACATGTTCTAGTTAACTGAGCTTTACTATACAGTATCTATTCTGCCCTCCTTATCAAATAGACCGTAACTGCAAAAATACACTTAGGAGATAAATAACAAAACGTGTTTTCAATTCTGCCAACCAGTTAACCTAAACCAATCATCCATTTATATTTGTTATTATATCGGACTAGATACGGTCTTATCGCTAAGCAGAATGAAGGTTAATTGCAACTGCATACAGTTGACGCCTCTAACTCGATTTTTGTAGTTTTGTCAGTTACGGTCTATTTGATAAGGAGGGCAGTATTGTACTCATATTGACCTGAGAAAAACTATTTGTTAAGTGAATTTTCACGATTACAGAGTTTGTGTTAAGCCGGTTTCAATATATAACTAAGCAAATCATTTTGGCAATTGACACTCTCAGTGTCACAGAAAAAACAGGCCTTTTTAACATGTTATTGTCAGACACATTGACCTGACTAGTTTATTTTAAAAAAAGTCTGTCAGACAAATCGACATGATCGACCTTATGTAAATGAACTTACCTATTACGAAAATCACAGTAGACTAAAATATTTCCGTATTTACTCTTTCTTTGCTGTAACTGCAAAGCACTGTCAGTCAAAAATAACTGACATGGCACTGAAAGTGTTAAAGAAAAAGTGTAAATGAGTCTAGCTTTTTAATAAATGCAGTGTCAATTGAAAAATCAGTGCTGAAAATGAAAAGTTCTTTTATATATATATATATATATATATATATATATATATATATATATATATATATATATATATATATATATATATATATATATATATATACACTTTTCATTAATAGATCACGTTTTGTTACTTAATCTTATTACAGTTAGGAAAGTAATGCCAATTCAAGAGAATACATGAGAAATGACGGGAAATTGTTAGTATAAAAAACAATTGCGTTAATCATAATATTATTATTATTATTCCTGGACGCACATTTTTTTATTATTGTAATTTGGTAAAAAAATAAAATATAGATGGGATTATTATGTATTTTTAAATTATACAAAATTATTTATATCAATTTTTTATCAATTTCCTGATTCCTGTTTCTTTGAAAATCAATATTTAAATCAATAATAGAATAAAAATTATATTAAATAGAAAAATGACTGAAAATCTAAATTTCTTTCTGAGAAAATATAAAAAATCAAATTTAAGCAACACAATTTTTAGTTTGATGAAAGCAAAGCCGAAATTTTGAAAATCAATGAAATATGAAATATCCAAAAATAAAAAAACCAAATAAAAGATTTTCCTGATAATTTTAATTTAGTAAAATATCAAATAAATAAAACAAAAATTTTTCCCAGATCATTAAGCAACGTGATGAAATCCTAAAATAATTTTTCATAAAATCGATAATTGCACAATCGAGAACATTTACTGATGAGACATCCCATCACTATAGTAGCCACATTATTATTGATTAACAGTCAGAAACACATACTTTGGATACTTGCACACATATTTATGAAATCAATCTATTAAATCATGGTTTGCTTTAAAGCATACCGCTTTATCGTCGACAAAATTAGGCCAATCAACCTTTGATCAATTAGATTTGTTCTGCGTGGTTTTAACATACCTACTCATCAAGTAGCTCACTTACTCAGACGGGCATTTAAAATACACGCCCTCACAACAAGACAATCATACATACACACACATCCGCTTGAATAGACTGCGAGAATTCAATGCCAGAAAAGCAAACACAACACATTTAAAACAAAGAAATCTACCAAACTTGCATTGTTCAATGAGCAGTACAATAGCCCCTATAAAATTTCTGAATTTCATTCATACAAATCTGCACACACATACAGCAAATACACACAGATCACCTGAATAATTTGTCTGCCAGTATGCAGTGTGACTGCACGTGTTAATATGACGCGATAAATTTACGATTGAGAAGAATCCTGCAATTTTCTCTTGGAAAAATCAATAAATCATAAAAATTAAACGATTTCCATGGATGTGTGTATTTGTATTAAAAAAAATGCCCGTAAATATTTTATTATAATTATTAATATTATTATTAATTATTATTAGAAATAAAAAATTTGTTAAAGAAATTTATTTAAAAAAAAAGTTAATTTCATTATTCATACTGATGCAGTTTCTGTGTGAACATGTTATACATTCGAATGATTGATGTTTACAATGACATTTGTATACAGTTTGCTGGAAATTATTATTTCCCAACCTCCCTAAATCAATCACATCCTTGAATTTAATAAAAATTTTCAGATAGGAAAAATTAATAAATTAAACAGCACTACATAAATATATCAAAATCTTATAGATAATTGACTCAAAAATTCAAAAGAATTGTAATTATAAGCTGCATAACTTATTGAAAGATGATTAAAGATTTGTTGATGGCGTTTCCTAGATTAGAGGTTCTTAACCAGTGGTACGAGCACCTTTAGGGGTACACCAACTGTTGCAAGGAGAGCGCAAGAAAATAGATTTGTAGAGAAAAAGCCAATAATCTATTTACGACTAAATTTATTAAACAAAGTACTTTTATAACAAATTTTTTTCTGTAGGTGAATAACTATTTTACTTGGCGGTACAACAAAAAAAAGTTGAGAATTGCTGAACTAGCCCAGTAAACAGAGATCATTTATTTATAATCGCAAATTCATCGGTGTTTTTCTTTTATATGGGAAGGGCGAAAAATCGAAAATTTAATTAATAATGCATTTTACCATACATGCAGATCAAATCCTAAACTCAAAGGATACTCGATATTAGGATTTTCTTTCGTGAAAATTAGGATGGATATTTTATATTTACGGAACTTTTCTACAATGTACATTCCATAACGATCACATACGACAAAAAAACTTATTCTAACTGAAAAAAAGTTAATGATGGGAGACAACAATGACAAGGAATTTTACTCTCATTTACAATCAAGGGAAATTATCATAATAAGGTTGTTGAAATAAAAATCTAATATTCTTACATCTTAATAATTTCAAGATAGTGAAGAGGCAAAAGATTTAGAAAAGAATTACCCCCTCTAGTCAGAACAGTCATAATTTATGGGCCACCCTATTAAAGTATGGAAGTATGCAGAAAAGTTTCCAGGGAAAGAAAATCCAAATAAATCAATGAAATCTATTTAATAATATTATAAAAGAGTTCCAAAACTGCAGTATGTATTCTGATACTATGAAACACAAAATATTAAAAATAAATTGTAGAAATAATATGTAGAAAAATGTAAGATTTCAGTCGGCAGTCTACAGCTGTGACATGTTTAAGACGAGTTTTTTTTGGTAACAAAGATCAATACTGTATACGTTGGGCGATACTTCAAAAAACAAAATCAAAATATATTTTATTTAAAGACAATCTGTTGAGAAAACTTTGTGAAAGTCTTGCTCAATTGCGGAACTAAATGGTTAATTCTTAATCTAAAAAGAGAATGAAATTATATTGACAAACCATGCCTCCCTAAATTATTTTTCATAGACTCTAAACTTGAAAAACTAAAAAGAAGTCGATAAATTAAAAAAATAAAATTTAATATACAAATATTATATATATATATATATATATATATATATATATATATATATATATATATATATATATATATATATATATATATATATATATATATATATATAT
Organism: Schmidtea polychroa; assembly: GCA_959609185.1. Lineage (NCBI taxonomy): Eukaryota > Metazoa > Platyhelminthes > Tricladida > Dugesiidae > Schmidtea > Schmidtea polychroa. Next base: position 48,551 of record CAUHTR010008070.1, read on the forward strand.
ATATATATATATATATATATATATATATATATATATATATATATAAATAATAATCTTTCTACTTTTTTTCTAGAAGTTGATAAACATTCATCATTTGAATAGGTTTCTGTGAGAACTCTTACGACTCTTATTTAATTGTCATTCAAAAACGAATTTCTAAAATGTCTTTAATTGACATCTCATAGTTATAAAATTCAAATAGGTTTTCAGTGTCAGTCGCTGATTAGCTGTGATCTAAGAATGACTATATCTTATGTTGCTTGAAAAACATGATCAAGTTTTGATGTCCTTAATCAATAATATAGAAGAACTTATTTAGCACACAATTCATCAATTTTTTTTACTAAAATCAGTTCATGTAAAAATTCCAAAAAAATCAAAATACATAAATCAGGGGATTATCATGATTGATAAATCCAAATAGAATATAACAACGTAATTAACAAATACTCTTATGTTCCACTGCATGCGATCTTCTTATCTCAAATTAAGAAAAAAGTTTAATATTTTATGTAAAATACAATTATTAACAAAATCGTAAATATTAAATTAAATATGCAACACTTATGAAACTGACGTCTATTGTCATGAGTGCGAGGAAATGAATCTTTAAGATAAACGCGACACTTAGAAGACCGTGAAAGAATATCAAAGAGTACATACTATGTTATTTCTGTGTATGGCAAGTAAATGAAGTAAAATGGATCAAACAATTATAAATTAACCTTTTAATATTTAAAAAATATGAAAATATGCTACTTTATTTTGAATCAAAACAAAACTAGTTGAAAGTTATATTTGTAATTTTGGAAATAATAAAAGTTCTGGGAAATGTTAAAATATTTCATTTAATAAATAAACACTGCAAATACGGCTTAACTAAGTATTTATTCGAATTTTATTTTTATAAATAATTTTACTGTCGATAAGTTATTTATTATTATTATTATTAATATTACTATTATTATTATTATTATTATTATTATTATTATTATTATTATTATTATTATTATTATTATAATTATTATTATTATTATTATTATTATTATTATGTAAAAATTTTATAAAATCGTAATTAATCAACCATTTGTATTAAATCGCAATAAATTTCATGAAAATGTGCAAAATGGATTTTTATTTGAAAATGATTTGAACTGTTAATTGATTGCTTCTGAAATGTTGCGATCAATGTAAGATAATCCTTTAGAAATTGTATGCGCAACCAATGACCACTAGAATGCAATGTGTGTCGACTGCAATACTTCAAAAGATCAATTATGTGTCTGTGTGTGTGCGCGTCCAAATTGAATGTAGAAATTGTTAGAGTTTTAGACTTCATTAACATTTGCTAGTGAAATTCGATAAAAATCCACAAAAACGCAAAAATAGATCAATTTTGTTAAAAAATATCATTTATTTGGATTTTAAATTTCGTAGAAAAATTATTTAAATCTATTTCATCGATTGTTATTTTTTTTAATATTTAAATATATATTTTTTATAGTTTATTTTTATTACATTTTATAATTATCATTATTAAAATATTATAGATTAAAATAATTTTTGTATATTTTTCACTATCAAAAAATTGTGACAATTAATAGGGAATTGGTTTTATCAAAATAGAAAAAGTACATTTTAAATTGATTTTCTTGTTCAATAATAGCAAATGGAAACAGTTGACAAAATACTCAAAAGAAATTCATACAAAATCACCATTGGTCACTTTTAATAGAAAAGTTTGAAATCTTTACTAAATTCGATATTATTAAAAATGAATTAATTGTCTCACGCCGTTAAAATCCACATAGATTTTATTGAGTCTTCTGAACCGTTGGATATATTTCTCAAGAATCAAAAGTGCAAATGTTCAGTTGAATTTCGATGAATCTAATTGGTGCTTAACAATCAAACAGTCTTCATAATTTATATTTTCATTTATTATTCATGCCGTATAGAAAATAATTAAAACGTATAAATCACTGATTTTCGTAAAGAAAATAGATGAATATATACTTTTCCCATAGTTCAAATTAACAGTAAAATTTATAAATAATAGTGTAATGAAGAAATGAATAGTAGAAATAGCAATTGTTTTATCAATTACTTTTATTATTTTGAATTTTTTATTCAAACTATTACTTCAATGTTAATTATTTCCTGACTTCACTGGTGACTTCAAGGCCTTTGAAGAGTTTATTGATTTCCCATATTGCACAATTGTGAAACTCGACTGTTCACTATAGATTTTCATATTAAGAAAATTTTTCATTTTCATACTTTCTCTTTTAAAAAGAAATAATTCGAAAGTGCAATATTTCTTAAATAACTTCAAATTGAAATGATATAAATATATTATATAATATATAATATATATTATTGATTTTATGTATATCCGTTATAATTATCAATATTATCAAGGTTTTCCGAAAATAAACTCATGGACTTATTTTGGCATAAGTATATTACACTTTTTTATTAAAAATAAATGTTTAGCTGTGTTACTAAATAAATAACTTGATTTACTGATGTCTAAGAATTTTTTCAGGAATTAAACATATATGTTACATCTTTAATGTAATAAAGAGTAAATTATTTTAAACTTTTATTTAACCCTTTCATTCGGGAATTAATTCTGCGGGTAAATTAATTATCTAGACCATCAAACCTAGTAAGGGGACTCAAATTATGCAAAAAAATAAAAAAATAATTTAAATTATTAAAATGTACTAGAACAAATTTCAATTTTCTTAAACAGTACTTCTCACATTATATTTTCGAAAAGGTACAACAGATATTCAGCACACAAAACTGTGTACAATATATTGTACACTCCGTATAAAAGGGTTAATATTTTAATATCTTTAAACATTACCCGATAATAAGTCCATGGGCCTATTTTATGAATGCCTTGTTTTTGGGACAATTTGGCACACTTTAAAAAACTTTTTATCCGAAAATAAATCCTGGGCTTATTTTCGGAAAATCCCAGTAATATAGGAATAACAATTGTAAATGTTAATATAGCAGTATTTATTAATTATCTTTATGGACGCGATCAGTACAAATAGTTTGGTAAAACCGAAATTTATTTTCAACATAAAGCATTGCAAGTATTCAGGTACATTTGGGCCCAAAACATAATATAATCGAACAAGCAATGGACTTTTATTAGCCTTTCTTCAATTTCAATGATTAACAATATCCCGGTAACATAGTCAGAAATTTGTTAATGGGGATCTACAATATTTCATTTCTTGAAAAATACTGATATTTTTTAAGATTTTACATATAAATAAGTAAAATAAGAAAAATTTAAGAACACATTAGAATTTGTTATATACGCCTACATAGAACGGCACTTGACTATGACACTAATGTAAGTATTTAAAACTAAATGAATGCATTTATTTAAGGCATTATTTTATTTTTAAGAAGTATATATTGACTTTGGAGTAAGCCATACTAAATTTTTTTTCAAAATAAAAATTTAAAAACAAAATTAAAAATTACTCCCGTTAATTAAATAAATAACCTTATTTTTTTAATAAACAGTTTCTAATTTTTAATATATCAAAAAAATTTTTTTTAAGGTAAAACATTATCTGTACAGACTTCACAATGAAAATATTTAACAAAAATCTTTTTGTCAATATGATTTAAACAAAACTTTCAATTAAAAATGACTTCTTCAAACAAGATTTTCTTAGAAAAAACATGTCGTGTAATTATATCAACCAGCTTGTGTTCATGATAAATTTTGGTGGAAAAAAACTGGCGCTAATGCTTGCGGTAAATCACACATTGTGTAAGCAATTTCCCAATATGAAATTGATGTTATCATATTGTGTTATTGTATTGATTATCATCGATTAGCACTTTTTATAATCAATTATTTATCTACATCTTGTACGAAATACTGATATGTGGTAAAAAATTTCAACCCTAACCCATTTTTATTTTAGTTTAAAATTAATAACAGAAATTCTTTTCTGTGTTTAAATAGTTTGCCAAAATATTTTTAAAAAATTCAAAAAATATAATTACTTTATAGTATTACTCAATAGTTTCAGCATCACATTTTTAATTATTGCCTATGCCGATGGTTCTCAACAAGTGGCCCTGGTGTTTTGTCTTGAGGTTCAATGTTTTACAAATAAAATATAGTGATCCTTAAATATTAATATACAGGAGGCTATAGATTTTAGATGCAACTAAAATATCAAATAAAAGAGAAAAAGTTAGAAAAAATAATAATTCCATTAAAGGTAAATCTTTCAAAATTTAAAGAACCCACATCGAGAATTTCTTCGAGTAGGAAAATGGGAACTTTTACGAGAACATAATCACAAAACATTTTAGAAGATGGTAAAAGGATGTCGATAAAACCAATGCATATTTGACTGACTAAAGTTAATGTTATATTTATAAATTATAATTTCCTTTGTATTAAAAATCACTACAAAAATCTTAAACTATATAATATTAAATATTTTATAATTAATTATAAAGTTACTATTAAATTAATTAAATTAAATAATTCATGGGAATTTTAATTTTCACCATTGCTATATCTTCATGATTTAACAAAAAAATTAGGAAGTTAACATGTGTAGTATTCAACGTTTCATATTGTTTCATATTGTACAGTATCTTTAAATTTAAGAACCAATTTTGAAAATTTACATTTCCCCACCGGGAAGGTTGCGATGTATAATGATAATAAAAAATAAATCGCAAAAAATCGCAAACAATAATACAAAAAATCCTAAGGTCACATACATAAAATATCAGAATCGAAAGAGCACAAAAGGATTTGTAGTAAGCATTTGAATAATTTATGAAGCACAAATAGATAAATTTGAAATGTAATTAAATAAAGTACAAAAATTAGATTTTCCAAAAATATTTAAAATGTTTAATAGATTTAAGATTTTAAAGAGAAAAAATATATGTTAAAAAACATTTATGAAAATGGAATTTTTATATTTTAAGTTGAACCGGACCAAAATTCTGGCCCCATCTCCATCTCGATTTTTGTTTAACGAAGCGCTTTGTACCAACCATTTTTACTTTAATCCATATATCTTTTATAAAAATGTAATATATTTTAAATAAACTAATTTCTTAATTATAAAAAACAAAAGGAAAATTTCTTGCCTAAATAAAACAAGCGTGGTAGGAAACTTAGAACGATAAATAAGTAAACAACCAAAACAAACCGATAAAGTTCAGAAAATTTTGTTTTTATTTTTATTTTATTTTATTCTACATTTACTAATACTAAACTATAAATTTATAAGTCAAAATACTGATTCATTCTCTAAAATAAGTCTGTTTGAGAAAAGAATCACTTGAAATAAATTTAAGTGCTGAAAATATTCTTCCTACACTTGCTAATGGAACTAGAAAACAAATAACTAATTTGTACCTAATACCTACCTGATTTTTACGTCTCTTTCTGCTATGGAAAAATAGTCGTTCATAAAATTTCTATTAAAGTTACTTTTGCTCGTATGAATGCGAATAAAGTTTCTCACTTCTTCACTTTTATCCATTTGTTTTTCAAAGTCGTTCTCTTCTTTAAAATCAATACTTCCAAGAAGGGTAAATGCAGCTGTGTAACTCATTCTCAAACTTTAAATAGATTCAAAGTGTGTCTTTTTTCATTGAAGTTGTAGTTTGAATACAAATGTTTAGTGTGCCATTTTATTTTCTAGAATTTTTGAAGAATTCAATTTTGTATATTTTTCAATCAGTGACTTTGAAAATTCTTTTAGTCTTACAGTCTAGTTTACTTCTTGTAAAATTCTACATCTGTCATAAAATACAACGTAAACGAAAAATTAAGGTAAAATTATGTATTATCATCTAAAAGCTTTTCTTTCGTTTATATATTCAGGTCTTAATTCTTTCCAGAATAAATAATTCATTCTTTTCTAGGCCAAGTTTTTATTTAAACCGATCCCATATGAACTTTCTAGCAGTTATATTAATTTTTTGAAGCTTAACTGTCACATCGTATATCTTATATAGATCTTCAAGCCAATCCATTTAATCCCATATTTCAAATCGCCAAAATATTTATATACAGATATGAATTATTTTCATAATAAAAGTAAGGAGGTAATCAGAAAACTTTGTTATATACTGCGTAAATATAAAATTGAAAATAAAGTTAAAAGTTGTAATTTAATTATAATCTAACTCATTTTAAAAACAAATTTTATCGGCCAAAAAGAATGAGATTTACCTATTTATTACATTGCTCAAGGAATTTTGAACTAAATTTATAATTATAACAATTAATAATAATTAATTAAAGGTCCGTTTTAAGATTGAATAATTAAGGTCGAGATTATTATAGGAAAACATTCAAAATTATTATATTGTTTCTCCTTGACTAAAAAATTAACTGGATAAGTAATCATCTTTGTTAAAATATTCATATAAAATGTAGGAACCGGATCCAAATTTTGGTCAATTCCTAAGTTCCGGCTGTACCATCAGCTTCGAAGCCTTGATCTCAACAGTAACGTTTTATTTAAAATCTTGATACAATTAGAAATAATTCTTTAAATAAAAATACTCATCAATTTACCTCAATAGCATCAAATTTATGATTAGGTTTTGTGGACTTCTATGAAAATTATTGATAATATATTGAAAACAGGTGAGAGAGATTAAAATGTAAAAATTAAGCCTATTAATTCTATCTTTAACATAGGAAATGTTTTCGGGGTCGCCATTTTTTAATTACAATATTGGTTTAACAAAGACTAAACATTTATGAACTAAATGTATTCAACTGACCATACTCTTCTTTTTGTGTCAATAACATTGGCCAGACTTGCCAAGGCCAATTGATCACATAACTATAACTAGTAATGCTTAAAGGCGTTAAAATGTTATCAAGTGATGGCTTTGTACATTGATCTGTTGATTAAACATATTTATCAGTTATTTTCAAATTCAAAAATTATCAAAAAATTTTTAAAAGGTTGAATATTTCAAATATTTGTAAACTGTTTGTAAAGATGACAATTTAAGTAATACAAAGTAACACCCATTAAACAGTACACAATCCAAAGCTACTGTTGATAGCTGATTTTCTTTGCAAAATCTATAGGAAATGAATAAATATAAAGAGAACCGAAGATTTAATATTTCTTTATTTCATTTTTCAAATTTTGGGTTAAGACTAGGCCTAGAAAATATATATGCAGGCCCGGGTCGAGGTTTTTGTGTGTGTGCGAGGAATGTTTTTCACCATTGAAAAATGTTTTCAATAAGTTACTAAAAAGCAAAAATCAGACCTTATTTTCTATAGGTTTTATATAATATAATAAAAAATTTTCAATAATCCATTTCTAACATTTTTCCTATTAAAATTCAAATTCACTTGGTCTTTCAAAGTTTCAAAATGAAAATTAACTTGCAATATAAATTTCAATAAATTTCGTTAAAAATGAATTTTATATAATTGTTTTGGAGGCGCCTTTTCATATAAAAAATTAAGGAAATATTTGTGTTTAAAAATAAAAATCTAAAAATATTTTTGTCAAAATTTAAATTTCATATTGTCTTGTAAGTGCCTGTGTCGTAAATGCAATTTAAATAAATACCCACAAAAAAAGATTAACAAAAATATAAAAAAACAAGACATAATACATAAAATTCCATAAGTTCTTCTATGAGTGCAACAGAAAAAGTAAATTAACCATTTAGAGAGAAATAAATGAATTTCTATTTTCTTCTAATAAAGTTAATGAGACAACGTTTCATAACCGCGATTCTTCAGTATTTTTGAATCATTTTAATGTTGCATTTCATGTTTGTCATTTTTGATACAATACCTGCTTTTCTTAGCTTTTTGTTTCAGAAAAATAAAGATATATAGAATATTCAGTTAGCATATGAAGTATATATGAGTATAACAGGAGTATATAAGAATTATATACTAACCGGTGCTTGTTGAAATTTTATCCATTTATTATTATTATTATTATTATTATTATTATTATTATTATTATTATTATTATTATTATTATTATTATTATTATTATTATTATTATTATTATTATTATTATTATTATTATTATTAGTGAGCAGGGGCTTTGCAAAATTTCAAAATGAATTTGATGATGAATTCCAATTACAAAAGGCTTGCTTATATAAAGTAATACAAAAACTAATTTATCAAATTGATAATATTTAGACAATTTTTGTCAAGAAATTATACTCTAAGTAAAACTAAATTAAAACAAAATTATTTTATAAAATTTTGTAATTGAATTTAAAATATCTATTTATATCCATGAAAATAAAATGCCTCTTTCCATTATATAGAAATCCCCACTTTATCTGTCATAGTATAGTGATGAAAATAAGGTTTAATAAATCTGTTGAAGGAACTTGATGGATTAAAACTCAAAGTAAATATATGAAAATAAAATTATTAATCACCTCTCGTGCCAGGATCGATATAGTGAGGTGTCATTTCATACGAATTCGGTTGCATTTTATTATTAATAAAGCCAGGATTATTCATTTTTCGTCTGTGAATTTCGTAATTTGATAGCATAACATTGCTATTTGAAGGCACATTTACTAATCGATTTGAAGAGAGATCTATGAAAATTACCAAAAATTAAATTTTGTGATTAAAATTTAATTTCAGTTTATTAAAACATGTTGAAAAACAATTTGCAATAGTTTTTAAATTGTCCTTTAAAAATAATTTTCTTACTAAAATCTTCATGGGTCTCAATATTTGAGGGTTTTACTGTAGAAAATTTTCCATTTTAAAGGTTCACTTAATAGTTTGAAATAACCAGTTTAAGAAAGGTATGTGAAGCGGTAAGCCTTCTTACCAGGTCCGTATGTGAATTATTGAATTATAACCAACAATATCATTAATAAAATCCAGTCGTTTTAATTATAATTTCTTTTATCAACGATATATTTTCAAATACTTTTTAAAGTTCTTTTAAGTCAATAAAAAAATTGTGGGATACTCAATAAATTAAACCAAAATGAAACTTTTCCAATAAAAATGATGACATACTGAGATTGAGGTCTTGATGACCTCAAAGTGTTAAATTTTACATGAATGGGTATGAATTCATTTGCAACTACCCGCTGACGGTTGGAAATAACTAGTTTTCCAGTTTCCCATTCAAACAACCCCCATTTTCTGAACATAAAACTTTTATATCATAGTTTCAATATATTTCAAATATAAATTTCAGAACCAATTCTTTCCACGTTGTTTATCACGCGCATTTTACATTTGCACTAATTCGAACAAAAGTAACATTAAAATAATTTTAGATAAACAAATAATAATTAAACCAATGAAAAAAACAAAAAAACGAATTTATAACATGGATTTCTTATTGAATATTTAATATTATTCTATTCATAGAACACATTTACGGCTCTTATTTTAGTTGTCATGAAATCAACTTGTGTATTTTACAACTGATAACATCATAAAACAATTGAATTAAATCTCAAGAAGAAAGTAGATATGAATAAATACAAAATTAAAATCATAGAAATTAAAGGAAGAAAAATCAGAGTGAAAGTTTAAAAAAATCGTTTGTAAATTGTCGGTGAATAATAGCAATGATTAGTTCTGGCGTCAATAATTTCGACAAAAGAAACCCATGGCAAACAAATGAAAAACAATCTATAGGAATATTTATATCCCACTATTTAACAACTTCCTTAACAGAGAATTGATAAAATCTGCCAAATCAATTCACAGACCATGTTGTGAGGACAAGGACATACACTGCCTATTCTATTACACATGATGCACTTATAGACAGCACATTATCAATTGATTCAATTCCACTCAGCACAGATTAGAATTTGATTCATATTGATTAAATGAGCAATATCTTTTATGGAATAAACATTTGCAAAATAATGCTGCTGCTCTCTTGATAACTTATGATGCTTTTAGTAGGGATTTATAATGAATTCTGATAAAAATCCTGATTGATTGAAAGTCAATTTTATAGTATTTATATTTATTTCAAAATCAGTTTTAGTTTGTATTTGTTTTACTTTATTTGTTTAAATTGTTTATTTGTGACAATTTTCCAATAAAACTGAAACAGAGCAAGTTCAATATCAAACAATCATCGGCACAACAATTTCGGTGTATTATTGAATTTGAGAGGAAATTTCAAGAGAAATTCAAAGATTAAACGAGATTTTATCATTGCCGTATCAAAAGGCATCGATGGTTAAATCTTGGAAAGAATTTGTTACACATTTTGAAGTAGAAAAAACTAACAGAAAGGCACGTTGCATTTCAATAATTTATTCAT